>JAABKK020014988.1:0-20941 GCA_011634745.2 Catotricha subobsoleta
TGAAAATTATTAAATTTTGTGAGCGCATTTAAGCATTTTTGTTTTTCTTTATTTCACTAATACATGCGCAGATGATGCCAACGAAACGAACGTAATGAACGTCATTGTGTCCGTACCTTTAATTTCATTGTCCTTATGTCATGTAAAACGGGTTTGACATTTAGTTTGTATTTGTACTAGAATTAAATGTCAATACGTCCAACGAAAGTTTCGTATAGACGTTGGCTAAACTATGTTTCCACCAGACGTCGCGTCGTATGATTCAAGTATTAAAATGAACTTTAACACGGTGATAATAATTATATTAATTTTAATTAATCTTACAGTTAATATATTTGTAATTATAATTTGAAGAAAACATGTTGATAATCATTGAGCATATTTTCAGACCAATAAAATCAAAATAAATATATTTATTTGAGCTTTAATTAGTCTGAAAATATTATGAATGACCGTAAAAATGTTTTCCTTAAATTAATTAGATATATATTAATTGTATGATTAATTAAAACTAATATACTTATTATCGCCGTGTTAAAATGCATTTTAATACTTGAATCATACGATGCGACGTCTGGTGAAATAAAAAGTTTTGTCAAGTTGCATGGCCCTCAAAATTGAATTTGGTTATAATAAGTTAGTGAGCTGTAGGATGTTCCATTTACTATTTACTTAAATAGTTTTTGCTGTTTATGCATTTTTTAACCAAAAAAATGAACGAAAACGTATAAACTTCAAAAAACGAAAAAAAAAACGGTCAAAATTTTTAAGTGGGAATTAGGTGTTGTGTAAATTGGTGTTTAAATTAATTCGAATTATTTTTTTTATAATCGGTAAATAGATTTATGAAAACATAATAAAATGAATCTAACTTCAGATCAATATATAAAAAATTGCGGTGTTGAGAAAAGTCAAGTCGACAAGGAAAAAAAATTATATTGCAAATTATTACGGTGACTTATTGCACAAAAAAACGAAACGCTATTTTTATAGAAATTATTACACATTTGCATATTGCTTGAACAATAATTAATTAGTGGTAAATTAATATAGTGATGGCCGATAAGACTGAATCGCGTATGAATTTAGCAGCAATAAAACGTGTAGATCCATATGCAAAGGACATTGTTGATAGTTCCGCTCACGTAGCATTCTATACATTTAATTCCGACGAAACAGAGTGGGAAAAAACAGACGTGGAAGGTGCATTTTTTGTCTATAGCCGAAACGCTGAACCATATCACAGCATATTTATAAATAATCGTTTGAATACAAACTCGTTAGTGGAACCAATAACAGCCCACATTGAATTACAAAGCCAACCACCGTTTTTATTATACAGAAACGAAAGAAGCAGAATCCGTGGTTTTTGGTTTTATAATAAAGCTGAGTGTGATCGTGTTGGTGAATTGGTTGAACGAATTGTGAAAGATTGTGAAATGACACAAAATAAAGGTAATGCAGGTAGTGGAACAAGTACTACAGTGGCTACAAAGCCAATTGATATGCTAAGACATAATAGCAGTAATGTTGATATATTCAGTATGTTGAGCAAAGCTCAACAAGATTTTAATAATTCTTTGTCAACATCAGCATCTGTACCAAATAACGTTCCCATACAACTTCAAAATTTGGCTGCAAAGGTAATTACTGGTAATGGTGGTGTTAGTGGAGGAATAAGTGATAAACAACAAATACTTGTTCCAGCAGCATCAGCCATTCCAATTCCAATACCATCAGATGGTACTTCACAAAGTGTTATG
This sequence comes from Catotricha subobsoleta, assembly GCA_011634745.2. Classification (NCBI taxonomy): domain Eukaryota; kingdom Metazoa; phylum Arthropoda; class Insecta; order Diptera; family Cecidomyiidae; genus Catotricha; species Catotricha subobsoleta. The sequence continues at coordinate 1,764 of JAABKK020014988.1, forward strand.
AATTTTTTCGCAGCCGCTAAACCAGCTACTGCCCAGGAAGTTCCTTATTTTCAAAGAATGCTCTCAGCACCAGTTCACGTTGATCAAATTGAAAAACAACAACGTGTCATTACACCTCATCATGAAAAACATTCTCCGCCACAACAATTAATTCTAAATCATAAGAATATACAAAATCATCAATCAACATCAGGTGCACCACAGCAAGTACAAACTACTTACGCGAAAACTATTGGCATAGACAATGGTTTTGGTTTTATGCGAATTCATTCACCCAATCAACAGCAACCACCAGAATTGGGAACATCACCATTGGCAACATTCATTAGTACAACCAATTTAACATCTGCATCATCGGTTGTTGCCGCGAGTTCGGCCTCTGTACGTGGTATTTCAGGAGATAATTCAGCTCCAAAACAACCCCCAACAGATGTAAATGAAATTGAATCACGACACCATCAACCTTTACAACAATTACTTAAGAAACCGGCTCCAATAATAGCGGCTACATTAACATCCGTTATTAATAACAACAATAGTAGCAGTAATATTTCTACTTCAACGCCAGGTAAACCGGCTCTGATGCCACCGACAATGTTTAAATCAACCACATCATCAAATAATAGCAATGCAGCGGCTGGTAAAAGTATTGGTAATGTAAGTGGAGCGATTTCAAAAAGCAACAGCAACACAGCAATAAATAATAAGAAAGAACAGCAACAACCGACTATTAAGTCTCAACAGAAGCAACAACAACAATCAAAATTACATCAACCAATAATCACAATACCGGAACCACTCACACAAACACAATTATTGCAAGCCATGACTTATCTCATTAAGAATGATCCAGATTTTGTGAGAAAATTACATGAAGCATATTTAAAATCATTTACAGAAATGGTGTCCCTTTAGAAATTATACATTGATTTAGCATCCTGTAATGAAATTATCATCTGGATTTTTTTCTTTTTAATCATTATTTTTTTTTTTTTCTTTTAAATTCCTATTTGTTATTTTATTTTTTATTATTTTTAAATCTATTGTAATGTATTAATTGTATTATCAAAATTTCAGCAAAACAAATATTAGGCAATACGAAAATAAAATTTTAAATTAATAATTATAAAAATATCAATGTCACTTTAACATTTATAAAAAAAAAAAAAACAAAACAAAACAAAATTAAACAAAGAAAAATAAAAGTGGAATGGCAAAAGCAATGAATGATAATAATAATAAAAAAAAAAATAAATAGGAAAGTTGCGCACCAATAAATATTTGGGGAATAAAATTTATAATAATTCTAAAATTAAATTAAAATAAATGTTCTGATTTTTTTTTTTTTTTGTTTTTAAAAATATGAATTATTGTATTAAGTATTGTATATTAGAAATTATAGGATTACCTTCTACAAAAAAGAAAAGATAAAAATAAAAAAGAAATCAATTTTAATTTTATATTCTTAATTTTTTTTCCAATAAATTATTTTATTTTATTCCAATTAGAAGAAGAAAAAATAAGACTTTTTATTAATAATTTTTATAATTTATTTTTACGTTAATACAGATGGTAAAAAAAAAAAGAATAGATTGCATCAGAATTTTTAAATGGATTTCATTCTAATTTGATCGTCCTCAGTACCCAAAACTACCACAAGAAAAATAAAATAAAAATTGCTACTGACTTTTAGTTCAAAATTATGTGGGTAATTTACAAGACTTTAATTTTAAGTCATTCCACACCTGAAATCTAAGTTGAGATTAAATTGAATTGAATTGAAATTAAATAATTGTTGGAAAAGATATTTTTAATTAATGAATTATGATCAAAATATCCATAATAAAAATTAAATCGTTTCTATGTAAGAATATGTCAAGAGAACCCTAGAAATTCCCAATAAATAATGATTTCGCAGATTTCTTTCTTCAGGTATATATTAAATAAAGATCAGCAAATGCGTTTTTTGAGGTATTCGTACGTAAAAAAGGATATGATTTGTAATTAAGGAGGAATTAATAGTATTCTTTACGTTTTTGCAAGAATACATTATTAAAAAAAAATCTTTTTTAGAAATATTCTGAGTTGATTTTTATGTATTTCTTTACATTACATCCATTGAACACCTTCATTATTTTTATTAGAGATCTTATATGTTCTCACTTACCTCAATTTAAACTTAAAACAGTAACGTTCAATTATTCAATTGACAAAAATTTGGATTTAAGTTTTCGTTTAGATGTAATTAACATATATTGTGTGTGTTAATTATATGCAAAACAAACTAATGAGTAATAAATAGATCAATGAGGTCATTTTAAATGTGCTCTCAATAATATTTTGGTAAGATTTTAAATGGAATTTAATTATAGGACTGGTTCTGATTAAAATCGGATTGAATCTTAACTTAATTAAAAAAGTGAAGAAATTTTTTCCAGTTGTTTGTTCACTTACAAGATTTTGTATATATGATTAAAAATATAGTCGATCTCGATATGAAGTGAAAAAAAAAAACATAATAATATTTTTATATTTTTAATATATTTTAACGTTAATATAATAATTTTTTTTTTTTATTTTTTAATATGTATAATAATCATAATGTACAATATTTAAAATTTCCAATAAATAATCCACAAAAAATATGCTCTCGCTAAAAAAGAAAAAAAAATACAAATACAAATAAAACTATTTCCATTTTCTTTATTTTATTGAAAAAGAGATGGAATTGGAAGCAAATATCTCATTCATATTTTATTAATGTTTTTTATTTTAAATTTTTATTTGATTTGAAGGAAGATTTATTGGAAAAATCCTTTTATTTAAAGTCTCTTATTTTGGTTTTTCTTAATTAAATTTGACACAAACACACATTTTAATTCACATATCGTTTTTGTTTTCTTAGATTAATCATCATTTTAATTAAATATTATCTTTTTATTTAGATTTCAGTATTTTTTTTATTTTATTATTGTTTAGAGAAAAATATAATGTGTTCGATTTATTTTGTCCATATAAATTAGTCTATAGACCAGATTACAGTTGATTTTCGAAAAAAAAGGCCAACACTGCCATTCAATAGAAAAATTGATGACGTTCTCAACCCGTTTTGGTGTGGCTTGTACGGCAATCTGGTCTATAACTGATTGAATTAGAAAATGAATATAATTTTCATGTATTTTTGGTTGTACAAACCCAAGTTATGTTAAAAGAGCACTTAATCAATAATTATTTTTAATTTTATCACAATTCAATTTGTGGTTTTCTGTTTTAGTTTTTTTTTGTTTTTTTTTTTTAAGATATTACTTTTCATGTTTTCTTTTTGTAGGCTTTTACCATAAAAAAAATTACAATTGAGGCACTAAACATCATATCGATAATCATTAAAACTTATTTAAATTAGATTCTTTTTTCTATTCTTTATTTTAGTTTTTTTTTTTTTTTTGTAGAATTTCAATTAGTTTAATATTTTGTTTTTTTTGGGACATTTGAAATGTCATTTTTAAATGCAGTAATTCTCTTATAGGTATTAACAAAAACCAAAAAAAAAAAAAAACTAATGGAATTAAGGTGTTTTATAAAATATTATCGTTATTAATTTCGAGGGTAATGGATTGCAAGATCATACGATATGACGGCCATTAAGTTGAATAGAATATGTAATTATTTTAGTGTTTACCGAGGGGGTTGAAATTACTTAATGAATGTATGAATGAAGGTTTTATGCTATTTAATTTGACACATTTTTTTTAAAAGATGAATGTATGGAAGATCTGTTGAAAATGATTAAGAAGAGATTTTATGTCTATACAATTTATTTGAAATAATGCACCTAAATTCTATTATATTTTTATTCATTTCGGGTAGTGAATTTTTTTTAGATTTAAGTAAAATAATATGATTTAATGTTAAATTTGTAAAATTTTATTATTAGACATTTATTTTAGGCACACCAGACCAGAGCAATGACTATTCGCTAAGGCTAAGGCAATAATATTACATTATATTTTCAAATTATTTACATACGTTTTTGTGATGTTTGGTGGAATAATTATTTCATGAAACTCGTTTGCAAACGATTATTAACATTTTTTTTGTTTTAAGTTAATAATCTCTGAATCTACAACAGTTTCACTAATATATTTATTTTATTAGTTTTGCTAAAATACCACATTTAGGGTCATTTTGTCAATCAATGTTTAAACTCGGTTTAGGTGAAACGAAATTTAGGTGTAAGTTTAACTTAAAGTAATTTTTTCAATCGAATAAACTGATTTTAACTAAACGACTGAGATGTTGGCCAGTTAAAATTAAACTCAGTTTTCATCAAAAACATTGATTGAAAAAATTACCCTTAGGGTAGTAAGTTTGACCAAGGCTAATTAAAAAAAATCCACGGATTACCCTTACGGTAATTTCATCAATCACTGTTTAAATTCGGTTTAAATAAAGTTTAACTTTATAGAAAAAATGTTTCAATCGAGTTTATAAAACTATTAAATTTCGTATACTTTGAGTTTAACATAAAACGGCCGATGTGTTGGTCTATTAAAGTTAAACTAAATAAAAATTTGAAATAGTTAGAGATTTTTTTTAATGAGAAATAATAATCTGGTATTTTAACAAAAGAAAAAAATATATATATCGCTGGCTCGACAAGAAAATGACTCTTATTTCAAAATTCAAAAACAGGAGACTCTTCCAAAAAAAAAAAACTCTTCTCAAAATTTTTAAGAAATAAACTCTTATTGAAAAACTAAAAATGATTCGCTTTTATCAAAATTTTATATTTAAAAATCGTTCTTATCAAAATTATTAAAAAAAAAAAAACTCTTATTGCAAAATTTAGTAATAATTCGCTCTTAACAAAATTTTATATTTATAAATCGCTCTTATTAGTGACAATTTTAATAAGAGTTTGATTTCTTCGAAAATTTCAATAAGAGTTTTTTTTGTTCGAAAATTTTAAAAAGAGTTCTTTTTCTCAAATATTTTTCAAGAGTTTTTTTTCGTAGTGTAAAGTTTAATAAGAGATATATTTTAAAATAATATTAATAAGAGCGAATTTCAAATATGAAAATTTGATGAGTGATTTCCAAAAAAAATTTTTTAATAAGAGTCGCTTCTGTTTTTGGATTTTGAAATAATGGTCATTTTTTCGTGGAGCCATCGATATATTTTTCTTCATATTTTTGAGTTATTTTAAGCACATACAAAAAGGAAAATATTATTTTTCTTTTCTTTATAATATATATTTTTTTCTTTTCTCCTTTTTATTTATTTTTTTCTTAATGATTTCTTAAAAAGAAAAGTAGTTCACAGCCTAGCCACTTTTACAATTATTTATTTATGTTGTTGTTGTTTTTATTTTTTATTTATTTATTTATTTATTTATTTATTTTTTTTGTATTATAATATTAATTATTTATATGGTAATATTTCTAATTATTTTATTTTTATGATATTAATAAAAAGTTTATTAAACATTAATGAATTTAACAAGGAAAATCAATTCAAAATTTAAAAAAACGGATAATGAAAAATAGTAGCGAACAATTTAATTTAAAAATGATAAAATTGAGTGAAATAATATAAAAAAAGGAAATCATCCGATTTCAATGTAAAAAGTAAATATTTTAGTGCGCATTACAATTTTATTTCCTACATTCAATTTTGTTAATTACTTATAGTTCCTTATTTTGTTGTTAGGAATAAAAAATAATCTATAAAATATAAATTTAATATGATTGAGCGCAGAGCAATTATTTGTTTGTTGGTTTTTCTTTTTAAGTTTTAAATTTTTCTTTGTATACAATTTTATATTCTAAATTTTATTAATTCATTTATAAATACATAAGTTTTATAAGTGTTGGTAGACTTAAATATTTAGTAAAAAGTTAGCGCCCGGTAGGTGCGCGGAAATAAGTTTAGGTGTTATTGCAATATTTAGTTACTCAGATTGGTAGATTTAAGATATATTCTTAAATTTATTTATTCCCTTTTTTTTTTTACTTTTAAATATCGAGTTTTTAATACAAATAAACTACCAATCAAATTTATATATTGCTTTCTAAACACCACAGTCTCATATTTTTTTTTTTTTTTTTTTTATTTTATATATTTTTAATTATTTGGATAATAGCTAAAGATAATTTCTTTTGTTTTTGTTTTTGTTTTTTTTTTAATATATAAATTATTATTAATTAAAAAAGAAAAAGAAAAAAATGAGTAACGCAGTGATGCGAACCTTCCAGTTATTTGTTGCGCATTATAAAGCTATGTTAACTTATCCGATAAAGAAGTTTATGTTATAACCCGATTATAGATATTTTCAATGCTAATATAATAAAATATTGCAAACTGAAGCTATTAGAACGAATAAATTACAAAAAAAAGTCTTTAATATCGGTTAATTAAGAAATAACGTTCCAGTTATCCTTCTACTCAAACAAATTAAAACATTTTATTGAAATTCAATACGATTATTGCGTCTACTGTCTACAAATTGTTTTTGAGACAATTCTTAAATTACTTGCAAAATAATTCATTTTTGAATGGATTTCAATTAAACGTTTAAAACGACCCGAATTTCTTTTCGTACAAAATTATTTTCATTTAATTTGTGAATTTTGCAACGGAAAGTAAATAAATTTTATTTTGGTTTTAATTATAGTTAATTATTTACATAAATTTATATACACATTAATTTTTAATTTCAAAGTTTTGATTTAAAAAAATATTTAAATTATTTAAATTTTCTTTATTTACGCTTATTTTAAAATTATTTAAATTATCCGATTTGTTTTATTTGTTTTTTTTTTTTAAATTTTAATTTCTACTTGTATTGATTTCAATTTTTTGCTAATTTTCATTATAAAACAAAATGATTTTGTAGACGTGGCTTCTTCGAGTGGGGACGACCACTCACAAGCCCCGCTGAACATTTGTCCACATTGCTCCTAATAATTATTCAATTATTTAATAATAAAAGGTTTATTATTTAATTATTTATCATGTTGATGATTATTAGTACTATTTACCACCCAATAAGTGGTCGGATTTATAACACTTTTTTCATAGATTTTATTATCAACAAAACCCAAACTATTACTATTTGATGTTAATGGTGAATAACTTAAATTAACATTACGATATAAATTATTACCACAGGTGTCTGTATTATTTGGTTTTAATGCCGGATCATAACAACTTTGTGGCAATAAACTATATTCCAGTGACATGATTTGATTTTTCTTTGCAAAATTTTCATTTTTCATATCATTGGTTGACAAATTTTGATAGTGACATTCATCATGATTTTGATATTTTTGTAAAAGTGGTGTATGTTTTAGATTTTGTGAATGTTGTTGACCACTAGTACCGCTTCCAGTTGTAGATGAAGGAGACAAAGCAATTGTAGCTGCTGCAGCACCGTACGCTTCATAATCAATTGGTATTTTACGTGTATTACTACTGTTTCCGGCACTGCTACAACATCCAGATGTACTTCCACCCAATTTAGATGATGACGAATGAATGTTATCGTTTTTTAAAATACGAATGGCTAAAGCAATTAGCATAAAGAGTATTATAGCTCCACAAATTGGTACAGCAATTGTTGCCGCCTTGAACCATACTTCATTACTATTGTAACTGGGTGATGGCAATACAGGATATCGTTGACTATTATTATCTGATGATGATGATGGCGATTGACCAATTGATGAATAAATGTATCCGTCACCTGAAAATGAAAAAAAAAAAATGTTTAAGTAAATAGTTTTTAAATTTAAAAATAAGTTGTGGCCAAGCTCACCACTTTTTTTTTCTATCTAACATTATTTACTACTTATAACATAATCTATAAGGTAACGTTGTCTAAATAAAAATCGATCAAACAAGTTATCAAAAATGGCAACCCATCTAACCGATATTGTACAAGGACGGAAGAATTCAATTCGGTTATTAAATGCTTTAAAATATGTTCCAATAAATAATGAGGAATTATTTGATTGTCCGGATAAAGAGTCTATGATAAGTCGTCGAAGTAGTGCATTACATGATCCATTTGCAGATGACAATGATGACAGTTTTAGTGATTTGAAACCAAATATCCAACTTGGTAAAAAGGTTGAAAATTATTTATATGTATTATTTGTATGTGTTTGGTCGCTTTTTATTAAATATAATCAAATTTTTTTTTATGCATACAGAGAATTAGTAAAGTTGATGCTGCTATATCATTAGTCGAGAATTTTTCACCAGAACATCACAAAGCCGAACAAGAAACGCGTTTTGAAATGGGTTTAATTGAATCACGAATTTGTACTGAAGATTTGAAAACGTTAACAGTTCATCCAATTAAACCGGATTGTGATAAAGAATTTATGACAAGTGCTAAAGAAATTTTACTATCAGTCGATTTAGAAAACCGAAATAAACAAATTGCAGCTCAAATAAAACTTGGTCCTGCGGTAAATAGAGTTTTTTTCTATCCTATTATTTTATTACCTATTATTATATTATCATTTAGGATAAGAAAGAGAAATACCAACGTCGACAGGACAGTCGACATGCGCAGATTTCTTTAGCTACAACTGGGTCAACACCAGTTAATTCGTATGAATGTATCGATACTAATTCAATGTCTGGAATTTGGCTTATGATGAATGGTAATCCAATGGAAAATGGTTTTCCAATTACAGCACCCGGTTACAATATATTCAATGATAAACGTATTGATTGGCTAAAACGAGATAATTTAACGTGGAGTGACAATGAAGCGGTACGCATAAAATGTGAAACATGGATTAAGAAATCTAACGGGTAAATTTTGCTATTATACTATATTAAAATTGAGCATAATGAAAATTAATTCAGGAATTGAATCTTACATAAATAATTTCTATATGCGGTTTATTGATTAATAATTAACTGAAAAGCTGAACATTAAAATAATATTGTATCACATAACTTCTAAATATTGCTTAATCGAAAATTTGAAATAAATGTTTTTAAAAATTTATATTCTGATTCAACCAAATTCCTGTTGGTTTTACAACAGAAAAAGGTGTACAAAATGAAAATTTGTTGTGATTACAAATATGATTTATAAAAAGAATAAAAAAAGAAAATATGACTAATTCAATTGTAAAAACAATTATCTAACATAATTCTACGTAAGTCACACACGTTTTATCAATTTTGAAAGTTCATTGACTCGATCGTTAAAACATCACACAATAACAAAATTATTCTAATAATTAATTATTTTGTATTAAAAATCGTTTATTTATCTTATTCTTATAAACAGAAATATAATATAACTTGTTACAAATAGCGCTATACAAACAACTACCAGCTACCAGATCCGTTTAACGCAGACAGTATAGACAAAACAGAAATAAATGATTTATTGTTAATTGACTTAAATGTCATTAAGTAGATGTTATTATTATTATTATTATTTTTTTTTTTTTTGCTTCAAAATTATTTTTAATCATAAATAGAACAAAGAAATTAAATTGAATATTGATAAGACAATAGACAATAAAACTAATCGAAATGCAGCATTTCAATTTAAATAAATAATTTTTCTTTGATTAGTTTCTTTATCTTGTTTTTATTCCGATTGTAATACTTTTTCATGCCATATAGCAACTGGAAAAGCGATCATTTTATTTTCCTTTTTTTTTTGTTTTTTTTAACAAAGCAAATGATGAATTAGTGAATAATTATCAATTATATTTATTCGAAACAATCCCACAATTGCATCAAAGATAAATTTCAATATTCTTTTATCTAAAATTAAATGTTGCTTATCTAATACCCGTATTTTGAATGGAACAGTTAAGAACTCAATAAGTTTCTCCAAAAATCAGGTATATAATTTTTTTTTTATCAACTGACTGTTCGGATTTAAAATCCAGCTAATTCAAATTCAGAATTAAGATGATATAATTTTTTTTTTTATACTGGAATGCGTAAAACAAAACTACTGATATTTAAATAAATAGTTGCTTTAAAAACAATACTCGTTTTTAGGTAAAATTAACACTAAATGAAACATTGAAGACGATATTTTTAATTAAACAGCAACTAATTATTTTATTCTCACATTTTTGTTGTTGTTGTTGTTGTTTTTTTTTTTATCTTGTTTAAATGAAAAATATAGAGCTTAAATAGAACGCATCAATATTGCGCACACATTTTCGTGATTCGAGAATCATAAAATAAATAAATAATGTTATATACTTTCATAATATGCATGAGCTGAGCACAAGCATAAGGCATATCTATCTGTGTGCGGTTAATATTTACACAAATGGAAGGTCATTAAGCCGCGGGTCGACCATATTTATTATCAATTTTATATTAATTTTAATTAGCCAGCGGTTTTTTTTTTTTTAGTCATCGCATCCAGAAATTGAAGTTTGTCATGTCTATCATTTTCGCAGTTAGAACAGAAAATATAAACAAAAAAAAAAAAAATCTTTCTATGTAATTTTTTTTTTAATGCATAAAGTGAACGTTAAAAAATAATAAATAAAATGTTTGACTTTTGACGTTCAAGCATCACGATGCTTTTTTTTCTGTTAATTAATAATGTTTTATATTCTGTAACAGATATAGATTTTATAATATTTTTTTTTCGCATTTTTGAATAATATTATCGCTACTTTTTTCTTACTTTTATGCGAAGCGCACATAAAATATGATATTATTTTTATTAAAATAATGTGTTGTATGAAAATATTTTGTAACTTTAAGATAATTTCTAATAATTTATATAACGATCTCTATTTTAAGAATAACCATTAAATAAAACAAAATCTTCTTTGTATGTTTCATTACTAATTAATTATTTTATGAGCGCAAATGAATTATCATAAATAATCTGCGGAAATACCAGAATGGTTTATACAAAATAAATGCTATTATGGACTAAGCTGATGACAGTTTTAAAAGAAATATAAAATAATAATGGAATTGCACAATTTATGCATCAATAATTATTAAGTTTATTCATGTAGTAACTACAGATGTTGCTGCACAAAAAAAAAAAAAAAAACTATTTCTGTGAGTTTTTCATTTAGACATTCGGTACATCCTTAAATTTTATAATAATTTGCATAATAATTACTATTTAAAATTTATTCCATTATTTTATAATGTGCAAAGTAATTTTTTATTATTTTGAACTTGCCAATAATATTTATAGACTTGTTTCGCTAAATTTATAAAATTGGTACTCTAATAGTAGAAGGCGAGAGCAATAAATATATTAAGCGTTGAAATGATGTGCGTTGTTAGGTATTTGACACCTTTTTTAATGTTACCTATTATTTTTTTTTAAGTATACATATAAATATATATAAAGCGACTTCAAAGCTATTATGCATTTATTAAAATGTATCCGGATATCACTAGACAGTGCAATGTATTTTTTTTAATGGAATAAGTCTACAACTCAACTAACTTCTCATAAATGGACTAATTTTAAAATTTAGGATTAAAATTAATTTGAGAAATGATGGATAAGAATGAAAAAATGATAATGAAAATAGAAAACATACTTGGTAAGAGATAGTTAATGTCACCTAGGTAGATTTTATCATTATTTTAACGCAGAGCCGTGTTATAGTTAAATAACGATAAAAACTAAAAATTCAAGTCAATAATAGGAATATTCGTTTGTTAAGTGAAAATCTTAGACATCTGAGATTTCTCAGTCGTCTCAATTAACTGTGCATTTTTTTTATAAATTCTCACTTTTTATATGAACAAAAGACTGAAGTGAGCTCGCTTACCAAACGAATGTTAATAATCAGATCTACTGCATACGCGAATAACACGTAAAACTAGGACTAAGATATGAAAGAAAATTAAAGTTATAGAATATAAATAGCTCAATTATAAAAGCCTCAAGGGTACACTTTTCATTCCACAACCTCTGAAGAGTTATAATTATATACCTAAAGTATTTTCAAAAACTCACATAAATGGTTCTAGTTTTATTTCGTTTTTCTCTTTAAAAGTTTTTTTTTTTTTTTATTCTTTTCATATGAAATCGAAAAAAAAAACAAAATTAATAAACAGAATGAAACAAGACATCACCAAGTGCATTTTGTCAATTTTCATGCGCGCAAATAATACAACTATAATTAAATATATTTTTGCTAGTTATTTTTCTGCATTATTTATTAACTTATAATTCGTACATACTCTCAACTGTTTATAAAATAATTACCATAATTTTAATATTATTGATTAAGTTGAATTGCAATTATGTATATGCAAAATATAATATTATAAATTTTAATGAGTATTGAGAATCATTATTATTATTATTATTATAATAATGTGCCACAATCATTAATTCTTTTTATTATTAATTTTATTTATTTATTTATTATAGAGTAGAGGTATATGAGTTATATATATATATATATGTTATAACATCAGAGAAAATGATGAACGCTTAATATTTAATTTCTAAATAGATTATGCAAAGCAAATATTATTAATAAATATTAAAACAAAATTAAATATGAAATTGAAAGAAAATGTTTAATAAATTATAAAAGTAATTATTTTTAATCTGATAATTAGATATCGTTATCATGAATTTTAAACATTTCAGACATAATTATTTGTGCATATAGAGAAATGTCTACTACTGTGTTCATTGAACATAGTATCATGGAATTTACACATATATTGAAAATAATATTGAATTAAAAATATTAAATTTTGATGAATATATTTAATGATTATTTAAGAAAAATATTAATTTGTTATGATGCAATAGCAGTTATATATAATTATTAATTATATATATTATCAAATGAACTAGAGTTTATTTTAATAAGATATTACTTTTGTTATTGTTTAATATTTTTTTTGTATATCCTTATCCTTAATTACGACTGCACCACTAAATATAAACTCTTACAATTCTTCTCAATAGCCCTCAGTAATTTAGTGTCAATTTATTCAGCGTACGAACATTTTGAATAATCGACTATAAAAATGTTCTTAATTTTTTTTTTCTTCGAGTTCGAACATTTTTTTTATTATGATATATTGATAATGAATTAATTACTTGTTTTCAATAGATTTCGATTTAATTTATTTCATGTTTGTTATTTAAATAATATCCAATTGAATTTATAATTTGCATTAATTATTAAAATTATTAAGAATTTATTAATAATAGATCGGCACTGATTTGTTGACATATTTATTATAAATGCATTTTTAATTTGAACATCGTTTACACGCATCTTCTTCTGTGTGCATTTAATTTTTTTTTAATTTTTTTTTTTATATAAATCAATACGAAAAATTTATGGTATTTGAAAAATTCATTTGCGAAATTGTTTACATTATAATGATTTATTATTAGTTCAATTGAATTTAATATTGTCGTCATTCGAACAGTTTAATGATCTTAACTGTTTGATCTTGTTCACTATATTTAGTTGAATTTATAAAAGATTCAGTTTAGAATAAAATATATGCAAGTGTTATTTATTAAAATATATGCGAATAATTTTATTTATAGCAGATTATTATTATTTAATTTAAAATTTCTAATTTTTTACGGTTATTTTAGTCAATAAAAAATATGTATATGACTTAATTATTTTTAAAACGTTTTAAAAATCTGATCGAACTTCGAAGTAATTTAAAAAAAAAATATCATAAAATAACATACTATTAATTCGCAAATCTTCGCTTTTCGGGACCACAGACACACAAATGGAAGATTAAAATGGATGAAAGCAAAAAAAAATATGACACATCGAAGCACCTAAGGTTTTTATTAGTTCGAAGTTGCTAAAACTTACATGACAACCACTAAATCGAAAAATTATGTTGCCGATCTTAATGCTAATCAAAAGATTGTGCTCATTACAAGCGATCCAAATAATCAAAAATCTAAAAGACATAAAAAATATCATTTTTGTTTTTCTTTTGGACAATTATAAATACTTTCAACGTCTCTTCTTTCGAACACAAAAAATTAGAAATAGGTAAAGAAGAAAAGAAAAAAAAATATCCAACACAAATGATATTAATTATGGCCATTAAATAAAAAAAAAAAAAGTTCCATTAATTAAAATATTTGAAGAAGCTTGCACAGCAGCAAACATAAATAAATATTTTAAGAATTATTTTTCTCTATAGTGGTCGTCGAATAATTTTTGTGATATTCATAAATCATTAAGTTATCAGTATAATCTAACATTTTTATTGATGCATAATATTTTATCTCGGCTATTTGTGTAATGAATGCATGGGCATCGGTGGAGATGAACACACACACACAAAATGACAAATATGAATAGATATCATAATTTTTATTAATTTATTATTTCTTGAAAACATTTATTAATTTTAATTTGAATTTGAATTTTTTTTTTTTTTATTCGAAAATCTAGGATTTCATACATCTTTCCACAGCGTTGTTTGTTATATTTGAATAAATTTCGTCCGAAAATATTTGTGAATCAGGTTAAGAAAATATGGTTTTGTGAGAAAAGCTAATTTGCTAATTTTCGATGAAGTGTAAGACAATATTGAATGGTAGACCCTTAGGCCTGTTATAAAGATTTCAACTGAAACGTTTTTCGTCGCTAAAATTTCACAAACTATCCAAATATTTTTTATGTATAATCATTTCATTAATTCTCCTGTGGTATTAATGACTTTAATAAATAATTCTTTTTCAATGTTTCAATAGCATCGGTTTAATATTGCAATAAAAAAGAATACTTATGTTTAAACAAAAAAAAACAAAAAAATTAGAAATGACATAAAAGCATTTATATTTGCGGTAGAAATGAAGAAAAACTTTTGTCAAATTCAAAATTGTAGCCGCAACATTTTTCATGATTAAAGAAAAATTCAAAGTTAAAATTTAAAAAAAAACTCTAAACATAAAATTTCACTTTTACAGAAAGTTAATTTTTTTTCTTGGTGCAGACAAGACATAACACAAATCAAAATGCAATAACTATAACATTTCTAGCAAATACCAGCAAGAAACAAAAAACAAAAAAAAAAACGAAAAACAAAAAAAAGTAAACACACAGAAAAAGAATTGTTGAAAGCTTTTTATAATGAATTTATTATTAATATTAATTTTAAAGGAGGATGAATGCACATAGCAAAGAAATTAACAAGAAAAGAAAAAACAAAATACTTATATGTATAACAAAAACTGATCGCAGCACAAAACAAATTTTGTGGTTTGTTTGTTTAAACATTTGAAACGCATATAAAATTAACCAAATCAAAACCACCATTCCATTCAATATTTATAATCCTAAAATATTATTTATTATTTGTATTTATAGAAATAAAATAAAAAAGAGAATGTGTAAGGAGAATATATATATATAGAGGATGGATGTTTTGAAACATTTTTCAATATAACGAACATAAATTATGTTCGAAAATAATTTTTTGAATATCTTTGTTTTATTTTCGTCTTTTTATTTGGATAAATACGGTTTATATTGTTTTGAACACAATGGAGCACAATACACACGGCACCAGATATATATTGTGGCGTAACGTTTGAAAGTTATATCAAAAAGTTCAAATTCATTGGAATAATGTCGGTGATACAACGATATGTAGTAGCTTCAATTAAAATTTAATCAAATTAAATTAAAAGTATATCGATTTGGAAAAACGAGAATTTCTTAAAATGGGAACTTGTATCACTGATTTTTCGAAATTCTAGCATTTACACAAATATTGTCTACAACACTAGCTATATGTCAAGTTCAGTTACAAAACTATATACATTTTTTAATTTTTTTTTTGATTGTTCATATTGAAATTTGATCTAATTATTAAGGCATTTAAAACCATTAATGGAATAAATTTGATCATTTTATTTAACCATTTACTATAAAATTGATTATAAAATCGAAACACGAATATAATAAAATAAAAACTGAAATCACTTAGTGTGATGTAGGAGTCCTTATCAACTAGTTTAAAACAAATAACATTATTAAAAATAAGATAATAACTAAAGACAACGAACCGACGAAGGTATTTAGCCATCCATGTCCAGTTCATAAATAATAATAAAATAAGAAAAGAAGAAAAAAAAAGTAATAATAAAGGAGAAGAAGAAGAAATAAACGTATAGCTAAAAATTGCTCTGGCTTAGGTCGAATTGAATAAACTTAAAACAAAAAACGAAGAAAAATGAAATTATAAGTTATAACCGCACTGTGGTTAGCCAGCGGGAGTTTGTTTTAAACGATGAGACAATAACATGTTACGATGCCATCAATGTTTATAATATGCTTGAGGTATGTTAGTTGTGCATATATTATATATATGGAAGGAGGTGTATATGCAATTTCTATAAATATTAACATTTTATTACTTTAATGTATATGTTTTGGTGTTTGTGTAGGTTATTTTTATGAATATGAAAATATGCAATTCAGCAGTTCTTAGTTTTTATGATCTTGGTTTCAGTAATAATATGTGTATTCTTTATTTCTTTTTTGCCCAGACGAAGAAGTCGAATCTGAAGCAATATCAAATTGTTATTAAAAAAATGAGTAGTTTAATATTAATTGCAGCAGTAGTTAAATGTATGAACAGTGACAACAGAATTAGTAAAATATGTTAATCGAAATTACAATTTATATTCACATATAAATTGCAACAATTGCAAAAAAAATATTTATTACTTCAAACTGTTTTTATTCATATTTTAAGGTGACAAATTTTTAATAAGCGATTAATTCGAATCTCTGATACCACTTGTGCATAATGATTTTATTAAAAAATTTGCATAGTGACACAGTGGTGACGCGGACAGAACCGAAAATGATTGACATTAGTTGTATACTCTCCTAACTAAATCCACTATTTTCGTGAATGCCAAATCAAAAAAAAAAACAAAAATAGAAAAAAGAAGAATAAGAAAGAAAAGACGAATGGAATTTTTAAAATTTACATAAATAATATTGATGATAATTATAATACACAGTTGAATGCATCCAGATGCCTAATGAAACTATTTTAAGCAAGAGCAACACTAATTTTTCTTAACAAAATTTTTATTTACAAAAAAAAATTATAGATATATAAAAAATTTAAATAAAAAATTAAGATTAAAAGAAATATTGGAATTAAAATTGAATAAAATTTCCATTTCAAAAGATTCATCTGAACAAAAAAAAAACTCAATACACACCAATATATAAAATTCGTTTAGTAGATTCGAATCATGATGTGACAATGATGATGACAATATTAATGATCGTCTTAATTAGTAATTTTTTTTTAAATAAGATACATAAATTCCATCCAATAGTTTATGCGATATGCAGATTATTGAGAGATACTGTGCAGGTATGTTATTAGTCAATTTAATTATTTATAATATTAAGTAAATTCAAATATATCGTTCTGTTTATTTTATTTATAAACGATGTCATGAATAACATCGAATACAATTAAAAACAAAATAATAAAATAGATGCTACTATATACTATCTGGTTTTTTTTATTGTGTATTCTTTTCATATTAGCATCATTTTGATATTCTACATTTTAATCTTAAAAGTTAATTAAGTAAATAATTAAATGAAAATACAGAACTAAATATATCTACAGAATATATTTAGCGACTTTGACTAGAAATGTTAATACCAATTGGACACAATTTTATGGTACATTGAATTGTTCTTAATTTGTAAATGTTTATACATATAATGAAATCATCATAAATATTTCTGTCCATCAATCTCTTAGCCAGACCAATAATATTTTTAAAAATTTCATATCATTTGGGAATAGAAAATTCAAAATAAAACAAAAATCGCTTACCATCAATATTTTCTGATGTTAAATTTGGTGGAATCTTTTTGTTATCATGACCATGATTACACATATCTTCATGACAACATAATACTAGCGAATCAAAATCTTTTCCATGTTTCCTGGGAGTATTGTCACATTGAGTATGAGTTCGTTTATTGCTAAAAAGAGAAATAAACAAAACAAAAAAAAACAAAAATAATTAAAAAATCATTGAACAAATTTTAATTTTGCAATCAACTATGAAAATTGCTTTAAGCCATTTCTGCTCGGTAGTCGGTATTGCAAAAGTATTTAAATTTAAAAAAAAAAAAAAAAAAACATATTTGTTTCAAGCCTATTACTTCAGATCCAGACCCATATTAAACAATATTCGCAATGTTTTATAATTAATATTAATTGATTTTAGCCAAGAGTCAAGTACTGACTCACTCAGTGTATTAATATATTCACTAAATAAAATGTATCCTCGACGATATTTAATGTGCATTGACAACCAATCAATTTATAACTATATTATATAAGCCATTAAATAAATACAGCTACCTTTAATAGGTCTTAACTCTTTATGTTTTAATTAATTTATGAAATATCATGCGCACAATTTACATTGATATTTAATACCAAAAACCAAAACATATAAATAGTCAACATTGAAATAAAAAAATAAAAATAAAAAGAGTGCAAGTACATGATAAACCATTAATAAAATATATCGCGCAGCACCAATTTCAACCACATTTTCTTAACGCGCTATATACTCGTATATTTCTGCTTTATTATTGTAATTATTAAAAGGTAAATATTGAAATCCAATGTAAAAAGATGTGGTTTGGTATAGTGTGGTGTTGTAGTACTTAAAAGTTATTATATACAATTCACATAAATTTATAATATATAAAAATACGTATAAATTTTAATGTCAGGAAACTATAATGACTATTTTAAGTTTAATAAGTTTGTGCGAATTTTGAATGTGGTTACATTAAAGCTGACTTGTCATGTACATGGAACTAACTGTACACGCAAAGAAGTGTTATAATATTTGTGAAACGGAAACCCATTAAACATATTTTGAATAAAATTTGTTCGGTAAGTTAACTATTTCTAATGGTTAAAAGATTAGGCTGCAGCAAAAAAACCAGTTTTTTAATATGGAGATATTTCGAATTCCATATATTCTAATTGGAAGTAGGATTAGTTAAATGGATTGGATGAGACTTCAATTATTCCAATTCATCCGGATTTACCTAAATTACCTTTCAGAAACGAAAGTTTTGGCATCTCTAAGAACTATTATTGAAAAATATCTA
>JAABKK020014999.1:0-16792 GCA_011634745.2 Catotricha subobsoleta
ATACATGCAGCGCCGTATTTTCAGTACAAATAATAATGGTGGCAAAAAACATAAACTATGCTGTGCACGGTTTATCTTTGCAGTCTCTAGAGATTTTGTTAAGGAGCGTTCAGTACGTTATCTGACGATATCGTCTGGTTGATCGGGACACTACTGTATGGTATGAAATTATTTGATAATTATTTTTATTTTCACTAGGGCAATATCGTGTTCTTGTACATAAGATTTAATGAAATTAATAGAAGCATCGTTTATAGGCTAGTCTAGTGGTTCTCATCATCTGATATCAGATGTTCTTCATTTTTTTTGTTCATATTATATTTTAATTGCTAGAAATGCTGTATGTTCAGATATTACCACTACACACACTAATCATAAATTAGACCGTGAATTTTTAAATTAGAGTAGATGCAAGAAGTTGCATGCACTAAATATAAAGTCTGTAACATGTTAATAAAATTTCACTTTCTGCCTTCAGGATCCCATTATAAATCATACTATTGTTGTTACATGCGGGATATTCGCCAAAAATGAAAGTAACCTTAATATTTATGATAAATAGAAATTGAACCTATTAACAAACGCGATTTCACTTTCAAAATATTGTTTCAATATTAATTATCGGTAATAAATTAAATTATTGTTTACCGGGTAACATCACCGGTGGCCTAAATAATTCTATTAATCATCCATTTTCCATTTATTCAATTAAATTTGATAATATATACAATATTTTATTGAAGAGTTGAAATATATTAAATAACCATAACCATAAATATAAATTTATAGCACAAGGGTCAATCATTTTATTATAACATCAACACGATCCCATATGCAACAAAAAAAAAAATCCGTAAAATTTATGATTGCTCCCCACGCGATTTCAACTTCATTCCGTTTTTTTTTTTGTTTTTATTATTCACGACTACCTATATATTGTATTAAATCAAAATAAGAAATAATATTGTGCTCTCTCGGTACCACAGTGGAAATTTTTGTCTGGAAAATAATATTGCTGTGATGGTAGAGCGACGGCGGCTATATTTATGTATCCATGCAAAGATTAAATTACAATTAAATGGAATTAAGTAGAGTTTACTTTCTTAAAAAATAAATTTTATATTCAGTATTTTCAGTTTTTTTTTTTTTTTCATAACTTCAAAACTGTGCAAAGAACATCATTTTCTAATAAGTTTATAGATTTATTTTTAATTTGAGTTTTTAATTGGAACTGCCAACGGCCCCTTGTTAAACGTGAAAAAGGGTAAAGTGAAAATGAATTTGCTACAGGAAAATTGCATGTTCTTAATTGCATGGCTATGTGCTCTACGATAAAATTACTTTATCCTGGAAAATAAAAATTGCGCTATTCATTTAGTCTGATGTTTAAAAAGCATATTTTCGTTAACTGAAACCAACTGAAATAAATGGATTATTAATTTTTTTTAATTTGACTACGACGCAAGGGTAAAAAAAAGTTTTTCGTTATAAATTTTCTTTAGACTCTTTTTTTTTTTGCTCTTCTTCTGTGTTCATTTTGAAATAAACTTTTTACTGCCACACCGTGTTATTGATAACATTTTTGAAACTTTTCTATTTGTAAAGCAATAAGCTTTATTTAATAAATGACGGGCGAACGTTTTATTGTAATAGATTTACGTTAAATAATATTCAAAAATAAAATTTCATTTCTATGAAATGCTATTATCTCACTAAATAAATATATCATCAATTTTTGTAGCAGGGATGCGAACCCATTCATTTTTTTTGGTTCGGTTCTTATCAAATAAAATGAGAGGTTCGGTTCTGAAGTAAAAAAAAATGAAAAAAGCTGAGGTTTTTGACGTTGCATTCAGCAAAAAGGTAAAATAAAGTATAATTTGTTTGTCAAATCACTAAAAAAAGGAGGAAAATAAAATTAAAATGTTACAGAAATGCATAATAGCGACAAAAATTGAATAGAGGTTCGGTTCTAAGGGTTCGGTTCTGATAAATTAAAAGGAGGGTTCGGTTCTGAAGTCAAAAAAGCAGCGAATCTTGAGGATCGGTTCGGTTCGGTTCGATCCGTTTCCCTGTACTTTGTAGATAGTCTCAAAACAAAAAGAGAATTATAAATATTTAAAGAATTAAAAGCTAATAGCCACAATATTTTTTTTTTGATATTATTTAAATCTGATATTCACATATCTCAATTACAGTTTAAATATTTATTATACATGTTCCGGCAATATTTAACTACCAACCTACTGTACAAAGTTTCAATTTGAAATTAATAACAATCATAAAATGCTATTAAACATTTGCTCGTGACTTATTTCCGTTTGTCATTTGAATTAATTGCACAAGGGAATAATAATTTATTTATATATAAATAGACATAGAACAGTTTTGACACACTGCAGGCGGTTAATTTTCTCTATTTATGAATTGCTAATTAATTTTATAGTTAAATGAAAACATTTTCGTTTTGAATGAAATTTCATTTAATGTACACTTCTATTAAATCTGGCTTTTTACTTCATTTTTGAGAAATTTGGAAAATGTAAATTATAAAATAAAGTATTGGTTTCGTGAATTTTTTTTGTCCACTTTTTAGACCAGATCGATTTTTTTATCAGGATTCAGTAATCGGATATTGGTGATCAAATATACCAAAAGACGGCCACAAATCTTGTGTTAAGATTATTTTGTTTTGAAAATTGTTATCAACAAATTTAGCATAAATATCGAATAATTATCCGGAAATTTTATGAATATGAACCCTAATTTAAGAACCATAAATAGTTAAATAAACATAGGATCATTAAACGTAGGAGGCATTCATCATTAATGATATCTAAATATCATAATCAAGTAATTTGATTTTGTGTAGCCTCTTGCGATAAAAGATACAAAAGACTCAATAATATGCACAAAAATACATAAAGCTTAAGATCTGAATGTTTATATATTGGCTCTAGAGATCCCATTTGGTGATGGAACATCCAAATCTTAGAATTGAAATCAAGAAAATTGAAGAGAATAAACATTTTTCGTATTTTGGAACAACCGATATCAATAAATGAAGTTCTGTACTAATTCCATTGGCAACTTATTTTTCTGTATTAATGTCTCAAAAGTGATGAATGCATTATTTTAAGAGATCAATAAAACTAATGGAAATGTTTTTTTTTTTAAAATCATTTTTCATATAATGAAAACAATATAATTTATGATGTATTAAAAGGATCGTGCACGGCAAATTATAAACAACAAAACAGTAAATCAATAATTACATGTACCTATGTTTATTTATAAATTTTATATCATTATGGGTGCCATTAACATAAATTATACCATCCGATGTCTAACTTAAAGCATTTCATTTCGAAATTTGTTTCATGTTTCTACTTGTAAAATATTCATCTTCGTCACATCCAGCAATCAATCTCTCTTGCAAAGATTTAGCATATGTGTGATGAAAATATAATGTTTACATAGATTTTTGCATTGACGATGCCATAGAATTAACATTTTTTTTTTTAAAAGTGATATATTGTAGTTTTCGATGAGCCACTAGTTGCTATAAAATATTTCATATTAGCTTGGATGCATTTTAATATTATCTTTATTTATTTATTTTTCGTTTTTTTTTTTTTTCAAATGATATATTGTTATGCTGAGGATTTCATGTTATTATTATTTCTCTTCTTTATTTATGGTTCTGGGTAAAATTTACAATGTGTTGAAAACATTGGTCAATTTATTGAAATTGTGTGTACGTTCATCGTTATCGAATCAAATTTAAGTAGATCGTGTTTTTTGTTCATATTTTTTCCGCAATGTCGCTAGTCTCTTTAAGAAAACCTAACCTACAAATGATTTTTTCATTCAAAAATTATGAGGTTTTAGCATTATTTGTAAGGTTTTTCCTAAGTTTTGTCCTGTATTTTGGTTATGTGCTCCTAAAGAGACCAGTGACGTCTGGCTGAAAAAGTTTGTGAAACATGATCTATAGCGCTAATATATATAAACTGAACTGAACTGAGCTGAACTGAACAGAACATACACCACACACAGCCGCACTCACACGCCACCTATATCAAAAAAAATTTTTTTTTACAATAATTTAATAACTCAAATTAATTTAAATGAAAACTTCCACAACTAATCATATTTTATGTTTTCTTGTGTGTAAATCTCTAGTGATATACCACCGAATACTCGAAAACATTAATAAATATAATGGTTGAATATTAAATTTTTGCGTGTGGGTTGCATCGTTAATCGACCACACGACACATTAATTCAAGATAAAAAATTTACGGTTTAGTTAGCATTTTATATGTATGGCTGATGACGAGACCAAAGTATATATATATTTATATACACATTGGCGGATAATCTTGTGTCTGGTTTATATGCTTATAATGCTTGCAAAAAAAAAAAAAAAACAACGAAGAAATATTGTACGTATTAAATTTTTCTTATCTTGATTTGTCATCATTCTGTAAAGTGTCTTTTGTTTTATTATTATGTAAGTTTTGTGATAAGCAAAAAAGAGAAGGAATAATATATTAATATAGAAGAAAAAAAAAGAGATAATGGAAATTTTTCTTTAAAGTACTGCTTATATAAATTATTGTAATAGTTTTGTACGAGTTTGGATGGGCGTAAAGTACAAGTCAATTTTGAAAACAATGTATAACCACAAATTCTATTAAAAACTTTTCTCGAATCACTTCAAGTGATATTCTGTGTGGTGCTTTTGCGCCTGATATTTATAAAATTAGTGTATAAATATATTCTTTAGCTATAAACTCTAATTTAAACGTCAATTTTGAACATACTTACTTAAATATTATGAATTGAAATTTATTTTTATTCATAAACAACGGTCTAGACAGTTCAGAAAGTAAATATATATACGGAACAAATATTATCCATCAGATAAACGTTACATCTCACGTTTCCGGTATCAAATTTATATGCAATATCAACAATATGATATCTAATGCAGATAAATAAAAAGAAAACAGAAATATTTGGAACGTGTGCAGAAAAATTATTTGATTTATGAGCGATAAAACTATTTAAAAATAGATTTTTAACTACGAAGTAGCTAATTGCAAGTCAACAAATCTTTATATTTCAAATATGCAGTAGATTTCACTTCAGAATACCCTAGCAAACATACGTCAATCGATCGGCCATCAATCGATCGTCATAATTATATATGCAATATGCATATCCGTGAAACTGAAAATATTTGACGTGTGGGTTGGCTAGAGTTGTCCGAATTGAAAATTCAAGTTGAATGCGGATACAAATTAAAATAACTGTAAAAAACTAAAATACAAACAGTGTTTTCGAAGATAAACTGTCAATAAAATGTAAAAGGTGAATACTGCCGAGTGCCGGCTGTTCAAAATTCTTTAAAAAAAAAAAAAAAACAACTCAGCTAAAACAAAAAATAATGACATTCATCCAATAAGGTAATGGACCAGTTGATAACAATTTAATTGTGATAAAACATTATTTCAATAAAACTGAACTTGAACAAAAACACAAGAAATTGCATAGGTAGGTATTTTATAACATATATTTATTATTATTTCATTATTTTCATATTTATATCATGAGAACATAATGAATTGTAGTCATATTACATTCGTCATAATAATCTCATTATCAAATAGTTCCGTATGTTATTTATTTCCATTACAATATTACTTTATAATTCATTTACTGACTTCCAACTAAGTAAATTTTGTATATGTACCCATTGTGCACACGTAATAGGTGGTACCAACAATAAAATATATCTAACATGGGCAAACCATACGTCCTCATGTAAAAACCATTGTATGAACTCCATAAAGGCAGGATGTTGTGGTGGTAAATGGCCATAATAATAATAATAACAATAATATCACAAATACAATATAATATATCAAATACAATTCAGTCAATGGAACTCTTTGCACCTTCAGGCTAATAGATTACCAATTGAATGTTTTCTGTATTCTGGTTAACAGTTAATCAAGCAGATGTGGTTTTTCAACATTACACGTATATTATTATTTTATTGTGTTTTTCATTTCAGGCTTCTTTTATCAATGAAATATGAAATTCTAGCTTCACAAGTTTTCTGTTTTTTAATGCATTTAGTGTTTTACTTAAGTAGGTACACGTTAAGGAAATACAAAAAATAAAAAAAAGAAAAGACACAACCATAATTATAAATATTTATATGTACGTCAGAATTTCAATGTTAAATATAATTTCAATCGAAATATCATTTGGTGACACAAATTGTATTTTACAATATTGCCTTTTGCGTCATTGTCTGTATGAATTTAACATTTCGACAAGGCAAACAGAATTTTGTTTTTTGTTTTTTTTTTTTTTTTGAAACTATTATCTTCTGCTATATCGACTTAAAAGATATTTCATTAATTTGTTTATTTGAAATTTGAAAATATTTTCCAATCCAAAATCCATTGAATTATATTGGATGTTTATTCCAGTTAGTAATTATAAATCAATTCATATCAAAATAATGCAAAACCATCAAGACAAGGTACAATACTATGCACATATGCAAATATTTTCGAACATTTTGCACAAAATCGCTTTGAATATATTGAATTTTGTATATCGTATTTTACCCGGCATAATTGAATTTCAATCATTATTGTTTTTGAAGTTTCTGTAATTTCAATAACTGACATATAACCTTAACATCCATATACAAATTCAAACGTAAAATAATAAATTCATAGTCAATTGCATCATATAAAGTACACAGTGTATAACTGTATAATGTATAATCGGCATAGATTTTATCTATTCGCATCCCACAAATGTAGTTCATTGTCCACCTACCTAATCACTTAATTCAGAAATATCGGTCTAATTTCATAAACACAACAATCAAATAATATATGAAAATACCAATGAAAATTTGTTCTCAGTAAAATAATATATAATATAGGCATTATTAGGTACTCGCATTTAACTGATTGAAATATAATAATATTGAGCCATAATTCACAATTTGGAATATCCATTTAATGATCTAAATCTATTTCTGGCATTTATTCAATTATTCGATTTGAGAGTTTCGAAATTTAATCAAAAAACTTATATTATTTTGGTGTTTGAAGAATGTTTTAACAAATTAATTAATAAGGAAAACAAAGATCGACACGGGCCGGCTCGCATTTTTTGACGGACCGTTACATTTTACACTGTATCGTCGGTGGTGCTGCTCCTATGTATAAGTTGTGTATGAACGACTTCTAGAGGAGTAGTTTGCCGTTCCATATTTACATCGTTAAAAAACGCGGGTGTCAATCTCTGAGGGGAATAACGAAAGGTAGATTAGGCAAAGAAGTGAAATATCGGTTTGAATATTAAGGTCGTACCTATCCGTAAATTTCTAATACACTTCGCAATATTATTTGTTTCCGGAATATTTCGAAATGCATTCGTACCGTCCAATTATTATTAAACAACAATCAAATATATGATGTGAAACAAGGTGTGTAAGTACTAAGTACTGATCAAGCTTTCTCATTCAAATATTTTGTTTCTTTCCCTTATACAGACAGAAATTCCTTGTCACAGAATATTTATTTTCCAAAAAAAATCTATTCACTTTGCGGCATTTTTTTTTGGTATTAGAAAGTATCGTAAATTGAAAATGTACTAAAAATAATTCAACAATATTTCTATAAATCTAAATACACTTAATTTCATTCGATAATATAAATATCAATAAATCTTATTTCATGTGTTCTGAAATGAAATAGCAATATTTCAGCATATCGCAAAAAATACATTTCAAATATGTTCAAATTTTTTTTTTCTTTTTACCATAACCATTAAAATACTATCAAAACAAATATTTATGTTTAATTTTATTTATAGCCCATACGAAATACAACGCAGATTTTTTTTTTTCTTATTATTTATTTATTTTTTTTTTTTTTATATATAAATTCTTGATAGCCGCATGGTAATATAAATAAATTTATAGAAATTATTTTTTACATACATCTATCTACATATGGATGGAATATCCACTGAATAGCTGTGCATAATATACTGTTGAAAATTATTTTGTTTTTTTTTTTTTTTTTATATACACAATAGGGTGGATCGACTTTTTTTTCATACCTTTTACCATTAATTTTTTTTAGTTTCATTTGGTCTCCTGATTGACGTGTTTAAATGATTTTGGAAATATATGCGATCTTCGATGTGCATCTGTGAAGTTATGAAAATCGCGTTTGAAGCATATCTCTCGACCGTTAGAAATAATTATGTTTCTGTGTTATTATGTAGATAGCTCAAATAATGTATTGGACACTCGAAGTTTACTACGAAATTCGTAGTTATCTACCTTTAACTTTCACCAAAAGAACGATATTTCAAAATCGATTAACTACGAACTTCGTACAACGAGTGTACAATATATTATTTGAAATCTATTGACTTAAGCTATGTGTATAATAAAACAGCAACACAATTATTTGTAACGGCCAAGAGATAGAATGCTTCAAACAAGGTCCAATATTACGATTTTCACAATTTCGCAGACCTACCAGCACATCAACAAGAACCCATTTATATTATTATTATTATTTATAATTATTTAATCCTTTAAACACGTTAATCAGGAGGCCAAATGCAACTAAAAAAAATGATGGTAGAAGGTATTGAGAAAAAAAATTCGATCCACCCTAATACACAACAATTTCACATTATATGAGATTAAGCGATAATTTTTTTGTTTATTTTATTGCCATGCATATTGTTTATTATTTATGTTTATTTTTTTTTTCTTTTATGTGAATAAAAGAGAACCAAATTAAAATTCATAAGTCCGAAAAATCGTGTTGTAGGTAAACATTTTTATTTGATAACATGAAAATTATAGTATTTTTTAATGAATATATTAAATAATTTCCTGGTTGTTAATCAAACACTTAAATATTCAAATTAGGGTTCGTAATAGGTGGCAGAGTAAATTTCTTTCCTTTAACGTGTAGATATAAAAAAAAAATTAACTATCAATTTAATTCTTCGATGAACTGAAGCAAATCACAAGGTTTACTTTCAGCCGAAATTAAAAAATGAATACCACAAGGTATCGTCGCTACACCATATCGAAAGATCTAATTTGTTTTTAAAAACTTTTATTTACACGTTAATCAGGTGAACAAATGCATCTAAATGGTCAAGAGACCATGAATAAAAACTTATTCCACCCTAATTCGTACCGTTACAATTTAGTCAGAGTTCGAAAGGAACCAGATTTAATATATATCAGAGAACAGACCAGAGACCTGCACAAGACGATATTCCGGGCCACAGCCCGTTCGCTCTACTATCTACGTAGGTGCTTCTATTTATGTCTTGAGTATGAGGGATTATAGAAGAGGTTCGCTCGATTCTAGATCGATACATATAACAATTTAGATTACCATGTCTTAGTCTGCCTGCATCATTTACGAGACGAATAATCGATACATTTGTGTGTGTTCTTTTAAGCCCGCGAACGGTGCAGACACACTAAGAGACGGTAATATAATTTGTTATGTATCGATCTAGAATCGAGACACATAGTTCTAAAAGTCCCATAAGTCATTCATTTACAATACATACGAAAAACAACCTTTGTGGATGCCAGAATGCGAAATGTGAAAGCTTGCGAGACGGCCCGTGCAAGCCTCTGGATATGTACATGATTTTATTGAGATGTGAAACCAAATGTTTTCTATTTCTCCTTCAAAGATGCTACAATGTTCATTTTCACAACTTCTTCTCGTTTAGACGGAACGATTCTAAAGCTTAAAAAAAATTATCGGATTCGATTTTTATTTATTTTCTTACAAATGTGAAATCAAACAAAGTAAATATATTTTGGGTTCCTGGTAGTTCGCGATTCAGATACCTGATTCAAATCATCCGACAAGACACACACAAAACTAAATGGAAATAAACAAATCTGTACGGGTATTTATTGGCTTAAATAAATTTCATGATAATCAAAAAAAAAGAAAAAAAGAACTTATGAACGAATTTATTCTTAATATCGCCCATGAACCAATTGAAAAAGAAATTATTAAATTTGTAAGTGGTTTGCTTAAATCCATATAAAAAAAAAAGAAAAGTAAAAAGAAAAAAACTCAAGGCAAAACTTTTTTTTTGTACGAAAAAAAAAATATTTATTGCTTACCCACCCAGCTGTTGATGGTATTCCCCACTTGAATTTTTGTAATAAATTATTAAAATTACTCACCTGAAAATAAAGAGAGAGAAAAAAATTAGATTTATTAATAAAAGATAAGATAAAAAAAAAAAAAAAACTTTAAAAGTTAAATAACATTTTTGGTGTATTATTGATTTTAATTCGTATATTTGAATGAATTTAATCGAATACCAATAAATTATTTTTTGTAATAACAAATATATATGTTTATTATAATGTCATTTAGATCATTAACTAAATGAACATGGTAAACATTGAAAAACATATGCCATCAATCACAATATAATTAAATATATCGCCCCTTTTTATTTAAAAATTAAATTTAAAAAAAAAATGTTTATTTTCAATTTTACTTCAATCATGTGTGAAATATGTGTGTTATACGATGGTGTTCGTTTTAAAAAGGACAGAATGTGAACTAATCAAATAAATTATTTATGTATATTTGGGTTCGTATAGTTAAATTTATGTATTTTATTTTGTTTTTTTTCGCAATTTTAAATCAATGGACACATTTTTTTTGAGAATTAGACAATGTGTCGTAACCAATAACAACAAACCCATTTGAATTCTATACAAATTAAAGAGATCAAAAAGAGCTCGGGCTCTATTTCCCTAAACTTACAATTCTACAAAATTGTACAATTAATGTAACTTCTTAACGGTGCGTTAAAATGCTTTAGCGACTTCATCAATGTTTATTTAGCTGACCAAAATAAGCAACTTTTCTAATGACATATTTTATTCTGCGGTTAACCGTTCTCTCGATATTCCACTTTAAAGATTGAGTCATATGTAGAAATTGTTGGCTAAAAAGATATGGAGGGTCGACCCAGAGTACTTTTTATACCTCCTACAATTTCTACATATGACTCGATCTTTAAACTGGAATATCGGAAGAATCGGTTAATCGTAGAGGAAAATGTATCATTAGAAAATATGCTTATTTTGGTCAACTGAAAATATTAATGAAGTCGCCAAGGTATTTTAACGCACCAGTAATACTACAGATACACTATAGAGATAATGAAATTTTGAATTGTCATTAGCTCGTATTGAGCCAATCAGAACTTAGTTATCTTAATTATAAACTGCACGAATACTCATTAACTCTATAGTGCATCTATAAAATAAGAAATTACATTAATTGTACAATTTGTAGAATTGTAAGTTTGGTGAAATAGGACCCTGGCTTGTGCTTATATTTGTATTTTATCATTTTATAGAAAATTTCCAGAACAAATATAAATATCGCATAAAAGAGAAAATTTGTTAGAATGGCTTTCGATTAAATACTGGATGGAAAATGCGTATATCTTGCTGGTTTTCATTGTTAAACGAAACATTGAGAATAAGCCTTTATCTCTATTGCACAAAAGAAGAAAGAACGAAAAAACAAAAAGGAAGAAGAAATTTTTCTAAAGATTTATCTAACTTCCATAGTTTTCGTATTCTCCTTCCGCATCCAAACCTACATAAATAATTATTTTAATTTTAGCATTATGTAACAAATTAGCAAACATTTTTGTTTGTTGAATATACAATTAACTTTTTTTCTTTTTTTTTTTATAGAAAAACGGTAAAAGCATAAACAATGAAGGCAAGGGTCACACCATTTACATAATAATATAACACTCTCTGCCCTTAATATCCACCTCATCTACTTATATAATATATAATGTAATACAACAGGCCATCGCCACTCTGCACCTACACTCAGATGAAAATGATTTTAAATCCTTCACCGTTGCCAAACAAAGAAACATTACAAAAATCTACCCTCCAGAAAATGTAAATAATGTAAAACAAAAGCAAACTGTGCAATGATGGAAAATCCATTTTTAGTATACAAACAAGGCACCCATACACACATACACAATACATAATACACATATATTCCACACATTTACAAAGCTCAGCGCCAACATATCTTTTAAAACCATGTGAAACGAAACACAATCCTCATCTATCCCCTGCTGAGCTTGTGTAGCTATAAAGGAAAAAAAGAACAAAATTTAATACAGATAATAAAACGGTATCATCGTATGTACCCATTGTGCATGTTATGTATAATTTATACAAAAGCAACAACTAATAATGCCAGCGCGGAGTATCTTTTTCCAAATATATACATATAAGAAATTTTCTTTTGAGTTCTGACAGCGATGAACATATGAAAAAATAAAGCAGCAGCAGCAGCACATATCATATGATATAAAGAAAAGTGCATGAAACATATATTTCATGAAAGTAGGTCCCATCAAGTCCAGCAACCGAAATCATTCACGCAAATGAAACGAAAATGGTTTAAATAAAGATTTGAAAAGTTGCTACGATTCAATATTTTCATAATTCTTCGAAAAGCCATTTGAATAATCTAGTCGTTAACTGAATTATATGTGTTGGCAGTTGGATATTATTAAGAATAATTTTTATACAATCTTCAACAAGCCAATAGCACATTCTCATAAAGCGATACCTACTCAACTTCTGTTCGTGTTCTTGACCTTTTCATAGAATAAATAAACTAAATGTACCCACTCAGATTTCTATATTGACGACTTTGTATTTCTATACTTACTATAAGCTCATATTTTTCATCATAATTTTGCTTTAGAAATTTTTTGAGAAAAAATAAAATTTACCTTTTCAGATATGAAAATGTTATTCATGGAAAACAACTCAAATTATTATTTTCTATATATTTTTTTTTTTTTTTTGCTTTTCTTCATATTTAAAGTAAAATTCTTTTCTTTTCTGTCGTGCATAGCTATTTTTTTTTTCATTCTTTTTTTTTATTTTATCAATGGTTGTCTGTCTGTATGAATATATGCTTTGTGAAATAATATTTCAGCTATATAGTAGTAATAAATCTTTATATCAACAGTACACGGTAATTTGTCATATACGCGGTTCAAAATCCGAATAGCTCAACAAAAACAATTTTTTTGTATTTCATATATATATGTATATTGAAAGTTGGGAATGGAATATATAACATATGTTTTAGATTTTTATACATTATAAATCCGCATACATTTTGACGATAAGTTCATGCGAACAATGGAAATTGTATGATACGGATGCCATTGTAAAGAGAATATTTTCCTTCTATTTTACATTCAAAAGCAAATACATTTGAAAAGAAAAATATGAAAATGGATAGGACATTAGTAGTATCTGAATGGAATGAGTCTATTTAGAATGTTCATAAAATTATTTTAGTTTAATTCAAAGTAATTACGGAAACAATAACTATAACTATGGAAACTATTCAGATGGAAATTTCTTCAAGAGTTACATTTACTCTCTAATTAGGATAGGTTAGTGTGTGTGTGCGTGTGATGATAAACTGAATGCAATTACCATTCAGTTTAGTGTCAATTATAAGTGATTGATTATAGTTATAATCATGAAATTTGCATCTGATGACAAAATATATATCACAAAGAATTATGATAAACTATTTTCTTATTGCTCCATTTTGAAAACAATATTTCCATTACTTTGATAAATATTTTTTTTTTTTTTATTGTATCTTCCAGAATCTACACATTTGTTCGATTGAATGCAATAAATCCAATAATGCAAAATAAATCTAAAAGTGCTCTGAGCACATATTCATCATGTTATAAAATGCAATTTCATATTATTTGTGTGTTCAACGATTTGCACACGTTTTAGCTACCTTTAATGTATTGTATAACACAATCACAAATAGATATAAGTATATTTATCTACCACGGGCATATAATACTGTGCTGCTCTCGTGTTGTTGTTGTTGTTGTTGTTGTATGTGTGAATTGAAAATGTTCAATATTTACTGAAAATGTGTGTGTGTGTGTGCTATTATTTTTTTGTTTTTAACGACTTCAGAAAATGATGAATAATTCAAATCGTGAAAAATTTTTCAATGCATAATATCATAAAATTCTTTGCTATGCTTTTAGAGACAAATTCTTTATTAAGAGTAATTCAAGTAATGCGATGCTTGTAGAGTTGTAGCCACACACACAAATATGTCGATATGCCGATATGCAACAAAGATATTGATGCCGTGATTATAAGTTATAGTGCATTCTTTGATAAAAAAAAATGAAGTAAAAAAATACAGAAAGTAAGGAAATTAATTTATATGCGAGTTTTCATCTAATCTATATATAAATGCGAATGGTAAGTAAAAGTCTAGGTTGCTATTCTATTACGTAGCCTCAAACATCTATTTCAGCAAACGATAAAATTGTAAACATAAAGAAAAAAAAAATTGTTTGATTAATTATAAATTAATTTAAATTTCCTGAGTCGTACATTCACAAAATATCTGAGGTATGTCAGCAACTTTTTTCTGAATTTTAATTTTATAAATGTGAATACTTATTTAGCGAGATCTGCGAGAAAGAAATGTATTGACTAGATATATTATTGTGTATTATTTGACCTATGGGCATAACCAAAGGGGCAACAGTACACGCGAATTTTAGATACTGCAGTACATTGTAAAAATGTACTGACGAGTGACGCGACGTTAAACAGAACCGGTGGGTATAAAACAGTCGTACCATCTGTAAAGATACTGCAGTACGTTTAAAGCGGTACTTTTTCATAGTATCACAGAAGACAGAAAATTTTCAATAATTCCATTACAATACATTGCATATCTGAGTAAAAGAAAAACAAGTACCTACCAACCAACTCTATTAATCTATTAATACTCTTAAGACTCTGCTTCACACTTTGTTATAAATACCAATGTTAACAATTTCTGTAAGAAACACAAAACTTTTCTTAATTATCAAGTTGCCGTGGCCGTAATCGTAACAATTATAATAAGTATATGAGATATTTAGAACTAATTATGGTTTTCCTAAAGAATTTTGATGGAAGTTTTGAATTGATTGAAACTTACGATACGATTGAATATCACCGACAGTTCGCATTAATCGTCTATAATGAATTCGGGCTTTAATTATTCTGAATTAAACATATATATATACCTATAATGTAACATGAGTAGAGTGTATTATGCAAAAAGTTTATTCAATACAAGCAGAGACCGTGTGAATATAGGCATAATGAATAAATCAACTTAATATTTAGAGTTTATTTATAAAAGTTATGACACATAAATGTAACAGAAATTGTATAACACTGTTAAATAACGTTTAACCGTCAAATTTATTGGCATGTCATCACAAAACAAGAAAAATGAAATTAAATTATACCTAAACCATTCAATAGCTGAAATTCGGTTTTCCACGAATCGGTTTCGTGGATAAACACAGTACAACAACAACAACAACAACAGTTTATTCCAGCTATTAAATGGGCCAGTTTGTATGTGTATCTACAAATTTTGTAAAAATATTATTAAAGGTAAATTATAAAACGGAAACATTCATACTTATAAATATGCAAATGTTATTATGTATCTATAAGACATAAGTTAAGTTAAACAGTCTGTAATCTACATTCATTATGTATTGAGTGGAGAAAAAGAGAAAGATACAGATAGAGATAGTTAATTGTTGATGCCAACATAAAAGCAAAAAAAAAAAAAAATTGATATATGTAAAGTGTAAAATGTAGATGTAAAATAGAATTTCTATTCTACATTTTATGTGTAAAATATTAAAAAAAAAAAAACGAGGAAAAACCAAATAATTCCATTTATATTTTAAAATAAAAATATATATATATTTTTTTTTCTTAAATCATATAAGAAGCCTAATTAGCATATGGCATGAAGTAATTTAAGTAATTGACTACAAAAGTAAGGCGGCGCGCTGAAACCGCAGTAAATTTTTCCTAGTATCTATGCATGTAAAAGAAATGTCAGTCTAATTTTTTTTTTTTTTGGACTGACATTAGAACAATGGAAAAATGAGACTTTTGTAGTCAATTGGGAAAATATTTTCGTGGAGGGTCTCATCCAGAAATTTTAGCACCACGAACTGGTCTGAGCTGATATCAATAATTTTTAACCAAAAATTCAAAAGGGCGATTATAACTTTTTTCGTACAGTAGGAGAACTTCCTGGATATTTTTTTTTTGTGGAAAATATCACCCTCAAGGGATCTCGAATGTAGGCCAAGTCTCTTTGCTTTTGCCAATTAATTCAGAAGTGTATCCATTTCCTGTCTCTATTGACATGAAAATTGGAAAAGTTGCAAAAACTGTTTTTTTTTTTTTTTTGTTAAAGCGATATTTACAATTTTTGGGGAAAGCATTTTTATATTTTACAATTCATTTCACATTTAACACAACGTGTCGAGTGCTTTACAATTTTACGTGTAAAACTCCATCTCTGATAGAAAAATTAACGAAAATGGAAACTTATTTCAAAACACATCAAAATACTTTAATATTTGAAATAATTTTTCAAGTGTACTTTAAAATGCATGTTCTGTGCATACTTAAAATTTCTTGCGCATACTCTTCTACCTAGGTGGAAAAAATATATATATTCCTATATTTATACGAGAAGAATTTCTATAAGTAATATAGTTAGAAAAGTTTTCCACTCAAAGTGGG
>JAABKK020015010.1:0-20934 GCA_011634745.2 Catotricha subobsoleta
TATTTCGCAAAAATAACGAATTATCGCCCAAATATTCAAAATTATAAAAATACGAAATAACGCCCAAAAATTGAATAAATTGAGAAACGAAATATCGCCCAAAAATATTTGGGCGATATTTCGCAAAAATAACGAATTATCGCCCAAATTATCAAAATTATAAAAATACGAAATAACGCCCATAAAATGAAAAAAATGAGAAACGAAATATCGCCTAAAAAATTTTTGGGCGATATTTCGTTTCTCAATTTATTCCATTTTTGGGCGTTTTTCGTATATTTTTAATTTTTAATATTTGGGCGATAATTCGTTATTTTTGCGAAATATCGCCCAAATACTTTTGGGCGATATTTCGTTTTTGCATTTGGGCGATATTTCCTTGGGCGATAATTCCTGTACCCATATAACGACTGTACCGAAAAAAAAAAAAAAAAATCGATAAGTTAAGTTGCACGGGCATTTTCTTGTGCCCAAAGTAACGAAAAAAATTATTATAGAAAATGAAAAATTTTAGAGCGCCCCATCAATTTCAAATTACTGGTCTTATCAATAATTTAGTAGTGAAAGGCCTCATTTTTAAATCAAACTTTAATCTACATTCATAAAAAAAAAACAAGTTACAAATTATATTTATTACATTATCATTAAATAGTGAAAGTTTCTCTAATAGTTTATTACACAGAATTATTTATTTTCCTTGCAAATTTAAATATTCAAATCGAAGTATTTACATGAATGTCAAATTATTGATTTGAATATAAATTTTAAGGGTTTAAATATTTATGTTGCAACTGTGTGTAACAAATTTATTTAATTAAATAAATTGTTACGGTATATTCACATTCATATGGCCCATTATTCTAATGAAATAACATAAAATGGTGAAAATAATTTATTGTTAATATAACATTTATACACAAAATTATAATTTGTAAATTAAATGGTTTCACCAATAATCTATAAATTATTCAAAACCACAGATCTTTGGATATATATAAATATGTTCTATATATAAATTTGTGTTCTATGTCTATTCCAAGGTGGATTGAAAACATTATTATCTAATGTATATGAATTAAAAGACAACCAGTTATAATAAATCAATATATTATGTATATTTGTTCTACCGAGGTAATTGATAAAATGTTACTAATACATATTCATTGGTCTTTAAAGATTTAATATTGAATTTAAAAGCTTTAAAAAAAAGTAATTAATGTTTAACATAGAATTGTAGATGATTTTAAATTAATTTTTAAAGAATCGGTATATGTTCTAATAAATTCTCGTTAAGTGGAAAACTTAAGTGGCCCCCGCTTTTTTAATGGAAATTTTACTATTTTCTTAAAAGTATTTAATCTAATGTTAATATTTAATTAAATAATATATAATTTAATATATATATAAATATATGTACCTATAACTTATTTTCTCTTTCCTTTTATTTATTTCAGGTAAGTTTTCTTCATTGATATGGAAAAATGTTTGAATATGTACATATAGAGGTAAGCATAAGCAAGTAATTTTGTACTCCAAGTAAAGTAGGTATACTTTTATATTGTCATTAAAAAACACAAAACTTACAAGAGAAACTTTTTGACATAATTATGGTTTATTATTTCTCATATTTTGTGAGATAAACAAAAAAATGATGAAAATATCGCTCTATAATACTAAATTAGTATATATTTTTGTATTAAAAATTCTATTATTGATTTGCTTTCTTATTAATTATTATTAATTATTTTCCTTTTTCTACCTTTTTTTGTTGCTGTGTCAATTATGTAATTTGTGTTCTTCAATGACAATAATATGTACCTGTTCAAATGTAAAGTAAAATATTTAAAGGGTAACTTAATTTATCAGAAGTAGTAAGTATCTATAATTTATTATCCATTTGTTGACAACAAACACCTTAACTACAAATTTAATGAATGCATTATTTTTTTATATTAATAGTTTCCTTTTTTTTCTTTTTTTTATTGCTCCAGTAAATTGATATTGTTCACGTCCTTTCTTTCACGTCTTTACTAGTTAATTATATGAAATTTGGAAAGCAGGTAGAACCATTTAATTTTTGTTTCTTTTAAATTACTTTTGATAAAGACTATTTATTTAACAAAATGTTCTATTTTTAATTTAGAATGACGAAATATATATATATGGTCAAGGCTCTGATCTGTCACGTTACACTCACACGCATATTTTGGCCAATATCTTGAAAAAAAAAACATAGAATCGGAATAATTTTCTGATCGCACAATATGAAGATCCCAAAGGCCTACATTTCGTACATATACAAAGTTTTTTTTTGTATCTCTGATGGTTTCGGCGCTATAAGCGTTTAAAACTGCCTGTCAAGTTACAAAATTAACGAACTGAGTTTGTAGGTTTTAATCGTTTATAGCTCCGAAACCATCAGAGATACAAAAAAAAAACTTTGTATGTACGAAATGTAGGCCTTTGGGATCTTCATATTGTGCGATCAGAAAATTATTAGGATATTTTCAAGATATTAGCCAAAATATGCGTGTGAGTGTAACGTGACAGATCGGAGCCTTGACCGTATATAACTTAGATTTTATATCATAAATTGAAATAAATGTAAATTTATCTTTTTTTCATTGAGCATTTGGCTAGGATTATCGACCAAGTTTAATCTTAGCATGTCGACACAATTTATCTAAATTCTCTAATTATTTTATATGCATGTAATTCTATGAATCTATAGCAATTACCATCGCATAAAATGAAAATGGGCCATGTACTTTCATTATAGCATAGATACATTTAATGTAAAACTCACGTATTTTTACTTCACATTCACATTCATTATATTCTCATTGATTATTGATACCAACTACATTTTCATTCAATGGTACCTATAATTTATTTCCTTTTCTTTTCTTACTTTTTTTTTGCCTTTAACCTTCGCATTTCTATATACAATTATTTAAGAAGTCAATAACCATGAAATTCTAGATACAATAATGTAATTAATTCTTACTAAGTGATAAAACTTCAATTTTCGTTCTAATATACTTCGATAAATGGGTTAAAAGCTAAAACAACTATAAAACTTATATAAAATGTGATTAATGCCGAATGTATACATTTCGATGTTATAAAAATTCAATATTGAGGTTTAATACCATTTTCATTTATATACAAAATTTTTATAGGCCCATAATATATCCGAAAGCTTAATTTATTATTAAATTTATATGCTGTTGTTCTGGCGTATCTGTCAATAATTTTATATTAATATTTGTTGATAACAAATTAGAGAAAAAATATTAATTAAATGTGTTGATCTGAGAATATTAGAGAAAATAGGGATTTTTTCAAACTTTTTTCTTTCAAGCTATTAAAAGTATAAGAAATACTTAAAACTTAATAATAAATCCATTTTTGAAAGATGACTAAGACAAATTTAAAGAAACCTTTTCACCAATTTCTAAATCATGTAAGTACCTACTATTTTCCCTTCATTTCTGACTTAAATGTTTAAATTTTGAATAAATTGAATTCCTGGAATTCATGTTTTTCATTATTTATTTGCTCTCGTTATTTGATATAACATAGTTTTAGAGTTTATTGAGAATTATGGTAAAATATGTCAATATTTGATGTTAAAATTACAACCTACACCAAATACCGTAATAAAGACTTATGTTTGTCGTATCAGAGTTTAATTTGCACTGTATTTATATCAAATATATTGCTAAGTAAAATTTTAATGGAATATTCGTGCCAAATATAATTTGCGTGTACAAGAATCTAATACCCGGAACATTTTTATTATTATATATATGCGCGCCTAATGATCAACTAGTGTTTAATGAATATTATATTAAATTAAATATACCGAAATGTAATTCAAACAACTATATAATTATTATTTCATATAATATTAGCTTTAGTTTTTTGGTATACGGTTTAGTTCGTAAATTTATTTAAATAAACTTTATACCCTTCAAATTCTATATGATAACGATGATGATGTAATAATTTAATTTCAGCATATAAAATAAACATAATAAAAAAAATTGTTTGGTCGGAATTTACCAAGCACTAAATTTGTTTTCATTCTAATATTAGTAATAAATATAAAAATGATATTTCTACATCCGTATTCCAAAATTATTTGATTAATTTAGTAACCGTAAAATATTATAATAGTGCACATGGTTAAGGGGAATTGTGCGCCTTTTTATAATTATATCAATTTTTTGAAACTCAAAATTCTGTATTAAAACTGAAACTGATTCTTATGAATTTTTTCATTTCGAAAAGCAACCAATTGAGTGTTAATGAAAACAATTTAATTCGGATCATGTCCACAATTGTAATATTTTTTCTAAATAAGCTTCTATCTGCCATTTGCGCGAGTGTGAAAATATCTCCTGAAAATGATGAAATTACTGACAATATTTGAATCTTTTAGATAATATATTTTTATCTCATTATATTATTAATGAATCAGTGTAGTTGTATGACTATCAATATGTTTTATAGAATAAATAAAAAAAAAATCTTAATATTTCAAAAGACAATACTATTTTCTTCTTTTTTTTTTTGAAAAAATATACTTACAAGAAAGAAAAACAAAAATCTTATTTTAACATGCATACAGGAGAGTTTCTAAAGAAATTACTTTATGTCGATGTACTTGAAACTTTATTTCTCAAATTATTATCTAAATTATTGTTAACTCATTTAATCTAGGTTATCTCTGTTAAACCTTTAACAATTTGTTGTAAGGCATAAAAAAAACATGTTATATATTTCATGTTTACCCATTTTCTTTTTTTCTACGGCTATATAAGAATAATTTCATCCTTAAGTCATTTCACTAATTCACCGAACAAATAATTTTCCTTTTACTTTTTCATATTTCGTGTTCAAAGCAATTTTCTATACGTGCGGTTGATTTTTGGTTTTCATTTTCAACCTGGAAAAGTTTATTATTTATATTTTCCATTATGTTAGATTGATATACATCCCAATGGCCCATACCTTACTTAAAACTATATAATCAAAACATCCGCACACAATTTACATTAATTTTATTAGCTATAGAATATACCCCGGTTCATGTAATTTTAAAGGTAAAACTACTCGTTTAATATAAAGTTTATGAAGGTAGCTAGCTGGCTGGCTCGTTTAAAACGTAGAGCTAGAGAGCTTATAGGAAAAATATTAAAGGTGACAGCTCTAGTAAAATATACCTGGGTTAAAATATATGTATCAACAAGATGTTTTCTGTTTTTCTTTATTTATTTTTCGGTGTAATGTTTTAATATTGTTTATGTGACGTGCGTATCATATCCAAGTTAAACAAAATATTCAATTTAAAAAGAGATGAAGAAGAAAAGTTTTTATTAGAAAATAAACAAGTTGGCGCATTGTTAAAAGGTTCTATTTGGATAGTGTATCATTCATATAAAGACACAATCTGTAAAATAATAAATTGAAAGTGATTTTATCCCCAATATTTCGAATATATTTAAGTGCTAAGATTTACGCGTTAAAAGTTCAAGACTTTATCAGTTTGAAAATAAAAAGTTTTTTTTTTGTGAAATATTTTTTTTTTTTCTTGAAACATTGGAGTTGTTGTTAATTTTTTCACCACAAAATAACTGGCTCTAGATATTCAAATTTTTTTTTCTATATTCATTTTTCGATTTTATTTAACATTATAATTCATCAATCAATTTATGAAATCGTTGTTTTTCTTTCAAGCCTATTTTCGTTTAATTAACCATTGAAAAAACAAAATTAAATTAATTAATTATCATCCCCCACAATAATTTCAAATCAAATTTTAATATTTTACAGCTTAAATCAGCTTATATGTCTCGTTTTCTATTATGTACAAATAAAACTATGGCATTGCATGCGTATTTTATTAATTATGTAGACGACTAACTCTCAACAAAATTAAAAGTGAAAGTTTCTTTTTAACAAACCCACTTAATATTCTTGTTACTGCCATCCATTTAAATATATGCTAGATATTAAAAAATTATTATGTTTTATTGATGGCAGTGAAACTATGTAATACACCTCGTGACGTAACAAATCTATTAAATAATAAAAATTTAATTAATTTTTGTGGTCGTCGCTAATTATGTTATATAAATAAAAGTTTTCTTTATTCGATTTTATATTTTTTTTAATTATGAGCTCTGATGATGAATGAAAAATCTTTGTTTTATAAATACATAAATATAATTTTGTATGAATATGCCAATGTTACATTGGTCGAATACACATTTCAATTGAATATGAATCGTTTTTACACAGTTACCTACACAAAATCAAAATCTTCAGAAAATAAATAAATAAATAAATAAATATACTTATAGAGGGTATATAAATTTTGCCGCAGCTATATAAATTTTACAATAAAATAAGAATTTGCATAAATAAAACATGAGGTCTAATGTAATCAAATCAAATCAGTTAAAACAACCGCATTTAATATTGAAAATATTTTATAAATTTGCAATTTCAACGATACACTTGAACTTGATGATGTATGATATAATTTCAAAGGTAATACAGTAAATTTAAATATATGGATAGAAAAACTACTCAGCTATCAAAGATTCTTCCAGATTTTCAATTCACAAATTTGAATTCATTTCGCCTATCAATCGAATTCGATTCTAAATTTTTCAATTTAGCAGGAAAAAAAAATTCATGCTTCTATGGAAAAGTGTACTATTATAGCCGAAACATTCAGAGTAACATTATATGTTTGAAAATTTGTTGTTTAAAAGTGTTCTTCGACTTTAAAATTACGAAATTGCTTATTTATAGTAATTATTAAATGACATTTTAATTTTTTTATTAAAAAATATTGAACATTATATCGTATCTGTCAATATATTACGAAAATTGATGAAAATAAAATTTTTAGGTACACGCGTAGTCCACGAGCCAATATAAATACAAAAAAGTTAAATTATTTAATCTCATATATTTTCTAAATAAAGGATTAAAATAAAAAAGTTCTTTCAGATCCCAAAAGCCAAAGAATGCATCTTTAAATCCTTTATTTATTAATTTATTTATTTATATATATAGTATAGAGGCCTGCACGGGCCAAAAATTTGAGCCCAAAGCCCGCCCGTTTAAGAAAAAAAAAATTCTTGCCCGACCCGACCCGCTTATTATCAGGCACGGGCCGGGTCGGGTTCGGGTCGCCCGTGCAGGGCTCTAATATAGTAAAACTAACGGGCTGCGATCCCTACAGGTTAAATTAAAAATTAAAAAGAAAACAGTACAAAAACAAAGACTTACCGTAACGTGGGTACCACCAACTAACAAAAAGTCCAACAATCAATGAAAACGAATTCCTTGAAAGGAATTTACATAATTTTGAGCCATCTCCGAGTAAACTCGGGTACCGCAAGTCCGCAACAGCATTTTACCATAAAAAACACTGTTAATTTAAAAAAGAAAAAAAAAATTATACAAATGAAAAAAATAATACAGATTGAAACAAAAATTTATTTTTGCATTACTATTAAAAATAAAATAAAATAAAGCAAGCGAGGTATTAGCACATGATTTGTTGTTGAGAATTATTCAAAAGTTTTATAAAACCGCTCAAGTCCAAGTTATGTTTCTTTAATTTATACTTACAGTAAATTCATTATTTAATGATGAAATAATGACTTTATTCAATTTAGATATTTTTATTATAACAGAAATAATAAAGTAGTTTTACTTGGTATCAAATTTAATTTTCTATTTTTATTTTGGTAATCACCAAACTCACCTCTTAACTATTGTTTATTTATATATTTAACTCGTAATAGAAAAATATATTCTTCGTTTATCAATTTGTTTTTATTACGCATGACTCGCATTTAAATGCGTTGTCTCTAAAATCTAGATCACTTTCAATTCTCCACCACTATATGAGCATATAAGTATATTACAATAATAACATATAGTAAACCAGAAAACTGTATATATTATATGCTGAAACATAAAATATGGGTTAACCGTTTTCTTTTTATCTTTTGTTTTTGTCCTTTTATAACAAAATATTATGACTATATTCTATTATTTTGACAATGATATTTAAATAGATTGAATAATAATCATTGGCTAGGATATGTTTATTAGTTCGGTATTGTTAGTTAAACAGGATATGTCTTGATGCGTTGCTGTAATTATATTCAATGCAATTATTAAAATATCACGAACTTGAGCTGTAAAAACTTCATAAATCTAGTCATATTGAAAAAAAATAAAAAAAAAATAAAACATTTTATTTTATATATTTAAATTTTTCTTCGCACGCAAATAAATAAGTGTGGTGTTATGTGTTTATTATATTTGTAAAAATTTTATGCAACCTCATTGAGCATTATACCTTTACGGCGACCGTTTAATATGCTAATTCAAGTTTCATATTTTATGTAGA
Organism: Catotricha subobsoleta; assembly: GCA_011634745.2. Taxonomy (NCBI): domain Eukaryota; kingdom Metazoa; phylum Arthropoda; class Insecta; order Diptera; family Cecidomyiidae; genus Catotricha; species Catotricha subobsoleta. Next base: position 8,447 of record JAABKK020015010.1, read on the forward strand.
TTTTCATATATATTTTCTTTTTCGTTTTTTGTTATATTTTTTATCGTACGCCGTGTGTGTGTGTATTTAAGGTATCTTATGTTACGCAATATATAATATATATATATATATATAAATATAACTCAGTTTGCTGGGTAAATATTTATCATTATGGAATAGAGGTACGCAAAGGTATCAACGTTACATATTTCATAAAATGTATATGTGGTTGATTTGATATTATGTAAATATACTTGGATGGGTACAAATTTTCGTTGGTAACAAAAATATATATTGGTGAAAATTTTCAAATTTGAATATTTTAAATGGCTGTCAATAAATTAAAGAAAACAAATTGGTTGTCAAAGTACATTTTATCAATTTCCATTTCAAATAAATTTCTCAAATAGTGAATATCTCTCGGTGAATATAATATATACAATTTACATATAAATTTAACTATACTTTTGTATGTATTCAGGTCATATAATCATTTTATATTAATTTTTTTATTTAATTTTTATTTGATAGATAGTTGGTATATATATTCGTACTGGAATTGACTTAAACTATTAACTATAGATTATGTTGTGAAAATTTGCTATATGAACGTGTACACTCATTTTATTTCGCTCATTTAACAATACCTTTTGATTTTTTTTTGTATCTGTTCTCTATCCATCCTGTTCCACGCAATTTTCTTTTTAGAAATAAAAAATTGGAATTCTTTAGTCAATTTTTACTTTGTCAATACTGAAAATAAAAAGCTTTAGTCTCTATAAGTACATACTTACATGTAAATGCAATGCAGAGTTCCACATTTTTCCGGATTAAAACCTCAAGCAGTAACACTAACAAAAAGAAAAAAAAGAATAAAAAATATGCCTACCCTACCTGAAACAAACAAATACATAAAAAAAAATGAGCATGTAATTTATAAATATCGAATAGCTTTGAGTTAAAAAAAAAAAAAAAATAGAACAAAAAAAAATTGAATATAAACTCGTTGCCACCACCATCACCATACAACACTATCGAGACCGAGAAACATTGTCATACTTTTTTATATAATATATAAGTCGTGCAAACAATTTTTTTTTTCGCAACCCTTTCGATTTCGAATATATTTTCAAATGAGTTCATTTGCTATCTTTTGTTTGTTGAGTGGTTTTTTTTCTGCTGTTTCCTTTTCATACTATATGTTGTAGGCACGAATATTATAATATTCGAATATAATATATATTAAATTTATAAATATCAATAGTATAAGTTACATGTTGATGTTTTATATTTCTATTCTCAGTTTAGATAGGTATAAGGTAAATGATGATGAAACGCAGATATCTATATATATGTATAATATGGATATTATATACTCTCTAACACATTTGTACTTTTATAAAAAAAAAAAAAACTTACCTGTTTCGCGATATGTGTGCATGAAAAATATATGTAGGATACATAAATACTACGGAATATATATGTATATCAATCATACAAGTTTTTATTTTTATTTTTTTTTTAGTATAAACGAACGAAACCTATCAGGAAAATATAATAGAGAAATGTTCTATAAGCAGCATGATGTAGGCTATATCTCTTCTTATATCGCACTTTATATTATATAATAAAATATATTCTATATACACATTATAATATTAAAATAAATATATTAGAGAAGGCGAAAAAAAAAACATTTATATACATATATAAAAAAGAAGAATAATAATAATAATAATAAAAAAATAGATGTGTATAGAAAATTGCAATACCTAAAGCGATTAGTATTTACCTGTGTGACGTGAATAACAGTTGACTACAATTTTTCCGCTTGAACAGTATAGATGTTCTTGTGTGTGGATGAAGAATAACTGGTGTGATGTTGTTATTTATTTTTTTTGTCGGTGGATGTTGTCGATAAAATATGTTATTTATCTTTAAATAACCATTTTTTTTGGGGTTTTTTTTTATTTTGATATGTGAAAAAAGATATTACAATGCCCGAAAATTCAACACAAAAATTCTTTATTGTATTTTAAATGCTGAATCAAACGAAAAATTAGAAAAAAAAATGTTTGAATTCATATTTGTCGACATATCATATAGTGAATTAATTTAATATATGAAATACTGAAAGTGTTCAAAATAATAAGTGTGACATAAAAAAATAAAAGAAAAGAAATATTTATTGTGAAAATGAAATTAAAGTTTTTAATTTTAAAACAAACAAACAAACAAACAAAAATAAATAAATAAAATAAAAATAACGTAATTTATTATTTCTATAAAAAGAATTTCATAAGAATAACGATTCGATTGTTTTAACTTTTTAATGCATAAATAATGTAAAAGTTATGCCTGCGAAAATCATTCTGAAAATAGAGAAATATTATAATATCAAGAAAAAACTTTCTTCTTATTTAAATATTAAATGTTTTATGTTATTTATGAAGATATTTACGGCACAAACAGAGTATTTAAATAAATAATAATGAAGTATATATGCATACATTTTTAACACCAATTTTTTATTTGTTTTTCATTTAATATTATAATTCTTGCATATTGAAAAATAATTTAAACATTTTATAATTTCAATAAATGCATAGTTTTTTCTACAATTTATTAATTTCTGCTTGGCAAAATTAATAAAAAAGAAAAAAAAAATACGTAAATGAAAATTACCTGTCTCTCAATTCAATTTAAAATGTTTGAATTTCAGATACATTTAACTATAATTTCAGTAGAAAAATATCAGGACAGGGAAAAAAGAAAAGAAAATATGTTAAGTTTGCTATTTTTTAGTGAAATTCAAATTCTTCGTCTAATGATCTGATTATTGAAAATTTTTCAATCGCTCTGTTGGTTTTTTTTTTACGAGTTTTAATAGTATAATATTCACATTGGTTTTTTGCTGCTGCCGTGAAATTCAATCATTTTACCTTTGATTTGATTTAAAAATATAACGAATATAATTCAATTTTCATGTTATACAAAATATTTTTCTGCTATAGTAAAATTTCCATTAATTCAAAAAAAAAAAAAAAACATAACTATTTGTATGTATTTTGAAATGGTATGGTTGCCTGTTTAAATATCGAAGAAATAAATAATTTTAATTCAGTTCGCATTTATTACCGGTTATTTTCGGGTTTTTGTCTTGTTTTAATTTATTTAATTTAATTTATTGTTTTTATTTTGTTTTTTTTTGTTCATAACAAATAAAAAAATTACATTCATCCATTACAAACAAACCAATATAACTTAATTACAAATTAACTCGTATACTTTTGGTTCTTTTGGTTCATGATCGGAATGGGCAATATTTCTCATCATCAAATAAACTTATAACAAGTAGATAGATAACACTTGTACATACACATTTTATTAGATATATAAATATAAGGATACTCAAAATCGGCAACAACAACCGAAACTTGAACGTCAATTCAAGCATTTTTCCTTTTTTTGCTCTTAATAAACAAGTAACCACACACAAATTAATTTAGATATCTTTCGATCTTTTTATTATTTTGTTAGCCAAATATGGTTGATGGTGATGTTTGGTTTAGTACTATTTATTGTTATTATTGAGTGCTGTATTCGAAAAATGGACGTATCTGTATATCAGTGGATGGAAAGTTAACTGGAGTGTCGCCGCTAGCATAAAGTTAAAATATGTTTTAGATGGTTCAGTGTTCAATTCAGTCTATTCAAGTGTAAATGGAATATGCTGTGTATCAAAATACAGATTGAAATTAAGAAATATTTGTGGTTGTACATTAGAGTTTGTTATTGTTGTTAATGTGATATCACATGGATGTGACAATAATTTCGTTTCTGTGTGTAAGTAAATATTGATAATAATGCATATATGATGCATATATTATATGAAATGGCATGATTACTAAGCTAATCTAATACTATTAAAATGTCGATGTATCTTTTTGTTTCATTTTTGAAAAATTCTAAAATCTGGTTTCGTAATTTTTTTTTTCATCACTTTTTTTTTTACTAAATTTAACCAGAGGATTGTAGTCATCGACAAAATTGCAAATATACTTGTTTTAGATTTAATATCTGATGATTTTTTGTTTGCGGGACCCAATTTAATAAAAAAAATTTCAAAGTTGCAAAGTTGAGGATGAGTGAATGAAACATATGTATTTTAAATAAAATAAAATTTTATGTCTCTTGTGGTAACAAGCTTAATAAAAATTAAGCGGTGTATCAATTATTTGGCAATTTTATTATTCGTACACAATTAATTAATCCAAATTTATTCTAAAGCTTTAAGCGCTAATGAAAAATATTCTATTTATTTCTGGAAATTGATAATAAAATTTTTGAAAGTTTTCAATTATTTTACATAAACCGTCTATACTTCTCAACTATCCAAGAAAAATAAATTGAAATACAAATTTATTCTCATACAGTTCCTAAATCCATTTAGTTTAAACAAATTTTAATTACTAAACGCTACGAAATACGGTAAAGACGCCAACGAAAACAAACATTAATAAAAGCGTTAACTTTAAGTTTAGATTAAATCAAAGAAACAAGTAAATAAAATTGAAGTATAGATGAATCTTTTCTCAAAATTATCCAACTCAAACTGGAAACTTTAATTAAAATTATAGTCTCTGTTTCTCATCTATTTCTTAAATTGATTGATAATATCTATTTGCAAACTGTTTAAACCTTTTAACACAATAATTTATATTACATATTATATTGAAAAAATCAGGCGTAAGGAAAAAAGTTTCAACTTACAAATACTTAATAAAATGTTGTAATGTTTTTATTCGGAAATCGGATACGCAAGTAAGCGAAAATTAGAAAAACAGAAAAATTTAAATCTCTTTTTCAAGCCAATATTTTCATAAAGGACGAATTTAATTGATCGCCTAAAATATAATAATCCATTTTCGGAATAATCAAAATTACTACCCAAAATATCAAAATTACCGCCTGAAATATGAAAAGTGATCGCCTGAAAAAACAACAATGCCATCCAAAGAAAAAATACTATGTATTCCACAAAATTACCTTTGAGAAAGGCAAAATTGTCTACGTTAATCAATATTTGTATTTCATGCGATAACTTTGTTTTTGAGGCGATCGAATAATAAGTTATTTAATTAAATTTTGAAATCTTCAAATTATAAAATATGATTTCTAAAACAATTGAAATATTGCTAAATAGATCTTAGCATATATACACGCTTTAAATTACTTTAAATTTAAATTTACTGTCTGCATATATGGTATACTCTGCTATGTAAATATATTTTGGTATTTTCAAATATGTACATGCATACTGCGGATCATTATACTTAAGAAAAAACAAACAAACAAAAGTAAAATATTGCCCATTTTCGCAATATTTTAAAGCCTCTATACATTAACCCCATCGATGGCTGAGTGTATTGACCTATTGATTATAAATTTATATGTCGTTTATTTTTATTCAATTTAAATATTCGAATCGTTTAAGAAAATCTTTTAAAGTCAATTGGATTCCGTTTCTATTACGCATAAATATCAACGAATTAGTTTATATTATGCTTTCTGTAAATGTGTGCGTATATAAAAAAGTAAGCCCATTTATGATCGCGAATTGTAAATCATTCAGAAAACATTATATGTACATAATATTATTTTAAATATGTACAAGCACACAAGCATCAATGGGCGTAACCATAAATCAAAAAAAAAAAAGAAAAAAACTAATGCTTTAGATTTTAACTTCAGAGAAATGATAAATTTAGTTTTGCATCGTTAAAATACCGAGTTAAAAAGCTTCGTGCCGTATTATATGCATAATACATACAAGTTCTTTAACGACATGGTTTCACAGAATGGTTCAATACATTAATATTAAAACTGTATGAGCACGAAATATTTATTTTATTCTATATGACATTATTAATATTATAGTAAAGATATAAATGCCAAGTATTTTATACGAATAATGAACTAACAGTGGGTGATGTGTGTATTGAGAATAATGTCGTTAGAAACACGTAACTTTTACCGCAAATTTATTATCGTTCAATTCTAAATATTCGGATGATTTATTCATACAATATGAAAAATGTTATTGATGATGGCTTTTGTTTTTATTATAATATTGTATATTGATATAAAAATATAACATTGCATGTATGCAACGATTGAGAAATATGACTGTGCGAATCTGTATAAATAACATAAAGTGTAAACAAGATTAATATTTAATGTTTCGGTTCATATTTAATTTCATATTTTTTTTATTTTTTATTTTTTTTTGTAATTCTGCCTTATTTAGCATATTCTATTTGTTTATGTTAAAAATGAAAATTTTCTCCAAAACATAATAACCATAAACATTTAGCTGTAACAAGGATGGGGGATTAGGAAGAGTTGCAATCAAAATACTTGTTGTATTATGCGTAATATACATATTTTATTAAAATTTTATGTATTAATCCAATGAGAGCCGAACAGACTATATTAGTAATATGATAGATGTTTTTGTAGGTAATAAACGTACATCCTCTGTATATAAATTCAATGTATATTCATCATCCATATGCTATATAATATCTGCGTCAGCGGCAATTTATATCTACTCAATGTTATACGAGACGGTAGGTAGATCGTTTGGTAGGTTGATGATGATGTACATGCACATATAATATCAAGCCTATATAAATATCATCCCTTGAATAGAGTTCGCATTTGTATACAGTGTGACAGTCTTTCAAGTGGTTTTCATTGAATAAAAACGGAATATTTTTTCGACATCGTGATATCGTAACAAAAATTTTTATTAAAAGAAAATCGTATCGCGATATTAAACGAAAGAAAATATATAAATATAAAAATAAAAGTGTTCAGAGGCGCACATTCATTAATTATTTACACAATAAATAAATAATAATATTTAGAAATATGGTACCAATGATAAATTAATCCGTATTGTACAATAAAAACTTAAATTTTATGTTATCAATATTGTTATATAAAATGTAAATTATACCATAATATTCGTAATAATTAACACAGCCGACCGATAAAAAAAAAAAAAAATACACATCTCTAAAGCATATATATATTTTAATTTTATTTCAAGTTACATGTAAATAAGAAAAGGGGTTAATTAATTTACTCTAATTCTCACCAGCTAATGCCAAATTAATTAAAAACAATACGCTTAACCACCCTCTATGCGTGCTTTATATTGCTATATGCTAATTAAAATATAATTCATTGTGTACGGAATATAATATACATGTGTTGTTATTAGAGCGGGATTTTATTTTGCTACGCCTGGCGTTAACTCCGAATCATACCTTTTATTTTAAATAATGATATGTAATCATAATGATTATTATTATCATGCTCCATACATGATAAATATATACTTACTCGTAGTAATTTTAAACAAATCATTGTCGAACAATCTGTATTGCCTATCAACAGGGCGCCGAACAATTTATATCAACAACATTCGATAAAAAGTTATATTATAGGACATTTACTTAAATTTATATACGTAGATTTTGTACATTAACTCAAAATCATTTTTTTTATTTATATTACCTACCTACTATATTATAATCCGATTTAATAATGTGTCTTTCGTGCGCAATGGATACAGATTTAAGTACTTTATGTCAATGTTCTTTGTTATTTGATATAACTTTTACCCTAAACTCTAAATTAACTCGAAATCGTTTTATGCATATATTCATATATATATTATATACTATTAAAAGTCAATGCAATAAAAATAAATATCAATTTAATCGTTTATTAAATAAATTTTATTTCTTGTATTTACAATAACCAATATTTCTATTGAATAATATCCTGATAATAATAATTGAATAATATATAATAATAAGATTAGCGAATTTAAGCAGTGAGAGAGAAATTATATTGAAATTGAAATGCGATCACATTAACAAAAAGCAAAAAATAAAAGAAAAAAAAAATAATAGAGAAAAGGTCGAAACTTTTATTTTAAAATTGTCGTTTTTTTTATTAAGATAAATGCGTTAAATGGTTGAAAATAAAAATAAAAAATAAACGATTATTTCGCCGGAGGATAGCGACGAAGTGATGCTGAATAATGAAATAAGGGTCCGGTCGTATAAAAAAAAAGACTATCTGGATGAATGCGTAAATTCTAAAATTTAGAAAGTCTAGTAGTCAAGAAGTCTATTGTCGGATCAACACAGTAACATATATTCTGCTTTAGTTAAATAGTTGAATATCATATTGTTTACACATTGAATCAATTAGAACAAATTTATTGTAATAATTAATTGTATATTTTGAGTGTTTTATAGCTTCACCGAAACAGTAAAATAGAAATTAATTTTTTTTCTTCCAAGTATGATTAACAATATCAGCTAATTGTTCTAGGCCTTTATACTTACATGCTTATTATAGATTCTATGAGTGAGTGTCTTATTTAGTATTTAAAAGCATATCATATCAATTATACTTGATTAATATAATTAACAATATACATGTTATGTAGAAGTAAATTATTTTAAAATTAATTGTTTTTAAAAACTAATACAAAAAAAAAATAAAATAAATAAATAAATATATATGAAATAAAATAAAATAGAAAAATAGCCGAACGTTCACGAAAAATACTCTTTCAGATCAAATCACCAAAAAATATTAATATAAATTTCAACAAGTGCCAGTAAATTAATTTTATGTTAGACACAGTGCGAAATTTGCTGTTGCAAATAGTTGTTAATTATGTTGAATAGTGATCAGTTTTACAAATTTCTTTAATTAATAACAACAACAACAACAAAAAATATATAAAACAAACAAGAATATTTAATTGAAGAACAAGCTTATTAATTAATAATTTATAAGGAACATTTGAGAATAAATAAAACCAGAGAAAAGAAAACTATAAATTAAATGCTCTTGATAATTAGTAAACAGTGATGTTTGAACTTTATTTATTTTGTGGAAAAAAAAATCAATAACAAATTTTGAAAGCGCTCTGAATGAAAATTTCCGGATTCAATATGAAGAATGGTACATCAACAATGTCTGGCAATTCCATTGAAATGGATGTATATGATACAGAAGAAGGTAATGGATATTTGAATTCTTTAAATTTTTTGTATTTTTGCATAAATTAAACATATAATGTTTAGAATTTTAGATTTATATTTAATTTATTTATTACGTTTTCTTCGTTTTTTTTTTTTGCTCTTCATAATTGAATTTATTTGTCATTATATTTTGGTCAGTATTATGTTACGGAATTCAATTAATGATTCATTTTCTATTTAGTAGTAGCAAGTATATTTTTATATATAATATTGGCTTTATTACCAAATATTATACCGCATTGCGCGCTCCTTTCTTATTCTTTATATACAACTTAAAAAACAATTTACTCTTTATAACAAACATTAGTATTCTTCACTTCTTTATTTTATTGATACTTTTGTACATAATAAACATAAAAGTTCTATTTTCTCTATACTATTATCGAATATTATTACAATTTTATTGTTGCAGAAGCTTTTAACGGTCAAAGTTCGATATTGACGTTTTTATTATCAACCATTTTAATTTAGTATATTTTGATCAAAAGCTTTGTCAAATGAAATTTGATGGTTTTTTTTTTTGGTTTCAATAATGTATCGACCGATATCGTTTACACTTTCAAAATTAAGCGGTCATAGGCGCCTTAATTAATGTTGAACATTTAATATAGAATCAATTCGTATACAGGCTTTATTCTATATTATTAAAAAGTGTTGTGACATTTACGTTATTATAATAAATTATCATTACTAATAATAATGTATCAGTATAAATTATTGTATATTGAATTTTTATGAACGAGTTTAATTACTAGTTACAGTTTGATTTTTCATGTTTAAATTAAATATAATAGTATATATAGGTAAAATAGCGCTAGTGACAAGTAATTGTAATCAACGTGCTAAAATGAGCACTAGAAATTTGCGCTAAAAATAGCGTGTAGCTATTCTGACTGTAAATGTGCGCTAATTTTTTTTTACGATATCAGTAATAGCGTGCTGATCTTTTCACCGTGTAATGAGTAGCGCTAATCTCTGGTTTAATCAGATTTAAAATTCCAAACATTTCATTCACATCAATTTCATTAATATGAAAATTGATTGACAATAACATTATTCAGTCATTTTACAATAAGGAAATAAACAGTAGATCAAATAGTTACGTTATAAAATAATAGTAATCATAAGGTGCTTGACTTCATGAAGATTCTGTTTATCCCTCTCAATTCTTAAATTTAATATGATGACCATTTAAATCGTTAAATATCCAATTTTCTTTAAAAAAAAAAAAAACATTTAAACTGATTTTACCAACTCATATAAATCCTCGACTAAGCTCTTGCAAGATTTAATATACCTGCTACATTCGATCAACATGTACTTTTCAGTATGTCTTTTATAGGTTTTGAGCTCACCATATATACGTCTAAGTCTGGCTATACCGTTACTGGTACCAAATAATACATATAACTAACACACAATATTATCATTTTCTTGAAATGACTGTTTTGTGAACTGACGCATGCTTGTATATTTATTGCTATATAAATTATGTTTAATATCCCAAATAGGTTATTTATGTTACAATATAAGAAAGGTACCTACTTATCGAAAATTGTATTTATTTTTCTAATATTCATTTAACCATTTTTAAGAGGTTAGTATCTTGGATAAATTGTAGATTTTGGCACTGAAAACTTTATGGGTAAAGGGGAAGCATGTATAAAACTCAAATAAAAGATAAAAGTAAAATATAATAGCTGTTTAATGAAAATTACCCTTAATCTTATTTATATCCTCAACAAAGTTACTTTGATAATAGATCAGAAGCCTATATGAGAGTATTTTGATATAATATTTTGCCGTGTTTACGTATTATAAAGAGGCATAATCATCTTTATTTTCGTTTTCCGTATCTATTCGAAACGTATGAGATAGTATTCACAATGCCAACACCATTCACAGCATATACACCAATCATGTTTGTAAAACGTTCTTTCTTTTAGAAAAATAATTAAGTAAGTATACTTTTTTTTTTTTTTCATATCCATTTTAATATGCATAATTCATAGTGCCTTTTAATGTAAAAACAGATAGAACTTATAATTTAATAATCCCTTTCATACATCCACAATATGCACGATCATTAAGCTATGTCATTTACATGTTTATTTTAGTAACTTCATCATACGATTTGCCTTCTCTTAATTCTAATATTCATTCATTTTCTTTATTTCATATCTAAATGTTATACATGGCATGTCTAGTATTGCTTAAATAAATTTATGCTATGTGTTGTAAATTAAAACGTCAACGATTTTAAAACCCAAACAGAAATTTGAAAATATATTATGCGAGCATATGTTAACTCCGTACACATACAACGTAAGTATATACCTATATCGTTGGATAATATGCATTAAAAAGTTTTTTTTTATTATTATGAAAAGAGCTTTAATACCTACTATGTAACGCCACTTGTGTTTTATATTTTCATTGCTTTTGAATTGTATATTGTGTATTAGACTAGACTAAAGTATCATCCATGTACCATTATAGCTTGCAGTCAAGTCACTTACAGTAGCTACATATAGATTTTCATGTGCTGTATTAAAATGAATTTTGATAGTACTATGCGCTTTAAAATTAGTGTTTATATTAAGAGCGGAAATTTTTAAATATGACTTTATGCATTTTCTAAACCCCTCCCACATTTATTTGCTTTTATTCTTCAAAATGCGTTCCAAACGTCAACAGTCTTATCACACCTTGGTCTTAAAAACAACACTCAAGTGCAGAGTGCCAAGCGAAGTGATCACACCTGTGATCGTACTTTGCAAATGAGAGCGAAGTTCGAATTAGGTAGACATTTGGGAAACGTCCTTAGTATATACCGTATTGTTTTTTAAAAGCAACATGAATCGATAAATATTTTCATAGACGATTTATATATAAACACTAGAGTGGAGCGATTTTTTTAAAAATGGGACCACTGTTTTCTGAGTTACATTTGGTCTCTTGATAAAGGATTTTGAAAATAAATGAGATCTTTATTGTGTTGTAGACATATATATTGTAGCACATGCTTTCATTTTCAGGGGAGAGGGAGGGGCGTGATTTTCGGATTTGAAGATATAGGATATATTTTATATAGTGATAGGCAAATACCGTATTTAAAGAAAATTGGTAATTTACGATTATAAATTACCGTAAGTTACCGTAATTTACCTGCAAAGGTTGTAAATTTAAATTACCGTAATTTATTGTAAGAAACTGTAATTTACCGTAAATTACCGATTTTTAAAAATTTCGCTTAAATTAGGTACTAAATAAAAAAAAACTAGAAAAAAATAAAATATAAATACAGAGACAAATATTTAATGAAGATCCAGAATGAAAATGGCACAAAAATTACGTATTTAATAATAAAAT
>JAABKK020015021.1:0-20932 GCA_011634745.2 Catotricha subobsoleta
AGCATTTAATGAAAATGTCTCGGATGTGGAAATTTTGCTTCCTTAATTAAATATTAAGAATGCGTTCGATCCATAGAAAAACGCTATGTTTTTTTTCCAAATAAGAGAATTTTCTGTTCAATTCGATGGTTTCATAGTGAGATAGAATCAAAAGGCGTTCGATCCAAAGCGTTTAGCACCGTTTGCAGTCTATAGTAGAAATATTATTCTATCTCACTATGAAACGGCGTGGTTATAGACAGATTTTCCTCCAATCGAACAGAAAATTCTCTTTATTGGCAAAAAATATAGTGTTTTTCTATGGATCGAACACACTCTAATTTTTCTCAGCAATACTTCTTCCCAACTCTGCGACTTTATTTAAAACAAAAGCTATAACTTTATTGAAATAATTTCATATGACAGTCTTTATTCCCGCAGGTTGAGTCTGTCGTAGATAGTGTCTTCTACAACTGTACCACAGGAAGTGAAAATTCGCTTGATCTGACAAAAATATATGTATAAGATAAACACCAAGCAAGAATTAAACGAAAGATTTCTTATTGGATAATGCAATAACGAAATAGCAAAAAAAAAAAAAGAATTATTACAATAAGTGCACATGCAACCTTGTGGAAGTAATTTACGTTATTTGTAATAAATGTATCTACATTCTCAAGCTACAAACTATTGTATTGCTACTTGAATCAAATGATTTTTTTGTTCTCATTTGTATTTTTGTATTTAGACATACAGAAAGTAGCCCCCATTGCCATCGTCATACAAAACGTAAAGAATAATGGTAAAAGTGTTTAATAATTTAAATTATGACAAATGGCTTAAGGGTTGAAATATGCCGCCTTTTATATTATTACGTTTGCATTACATTTTAGTTAGAAATGCACAAGAAAATTCATTACATTAGAAAGATTAATGGTTTCACGTATTTATGAATCTATTATAATAAATATACAAATGTGATGCGGTGCTTGATGTATTCTCTATCTGTTCGATAAATAAATTATCAGATCATAAGTGTTATTATGCATACTTACCTGAAACTGAATTTAAATGCACAGCCACATATGTTGTAATAGAAATATATGTATTTATTATTGTGGATCAATTTAATAGTCAGTGGTGTCATTAATCAAACTATTTTCTTTTTTCTATTTTTTTCTTTACTTTTTTTTTTGTTTTGTATTGTATATTTTCTATTTACATGTAAATTCTAAACGTTAATAATGGAATGGAATATACATCAAAGTATAATTTAGAAATAAGCGAATATACAAAAATTAAAAAGAAATTTATTATTGAATTTAATATAATACTCTGAGTTTATTACGATACAAAAAAAAGAGCTTTAGATTTGAATTTTTAATGGAGAACATCTCAAAATCAATTTTCTTTTGGTAGATTTTGTCTGTTGACCGTTATTAATAAAGAGGATAAAAACTTATATTATAGGAATTTATTAAAACAAAATTTCAATAAAACTAAAATAAAAAGGACAATCGAAAAAATCTGTATTTTTTTTCTCGGTTAAAAGTTAAAGTTTTTCTAAATTCTAACTTCATCGGTACTTTACGAATGATTTTAAATGATAAATAGCGGCAAAAAAAAAACCATACAGTTTTGTTGTTGTTCAAATTGAACCTCATTACACCTCACTTTTTGAATGGGAATAGCTGAGCTATAGACGCATAAGCACCGACATTTACACAACTATATTAAATATCTTATGGCTTTGTTAAAATTGATGAATGAATTTGTTTTTTTTTTATATATCAAAATCGAAACATAACTGCGAGCGATAAACTGAATAAAACAAGTACACACATATAAAATTCCATTACGAATTTCCTGAAGAAAAAAAAAGTGCTCATTTAAAAACTCAATTCATTAACAAACATCTATCTCTCGACAATAGAATCCATTTTTTTTATTTTTTTTTTTTTTTATTGTTAAATATTTTGTAAAATAATGAACTTTAAATTCTTTGCCTACCTTCGCGTCCACTTGAAATTTATAAAACGTTTTAAAATTCACTCTAAAGGTACGGTTCGACCATTAAAGAAAATCTACATCTATAATATCCGAATCATGCATCATTATTAAGCCAACCAAATAGAATGAAAAAAAAAAATAGACCTAATTAAATAAACAAATAACCACCAAATTGTCTTGTTCTAGATCTCTCTTTTACTCGAGTTTAGTTATTTTATAATAAGTTAACTCAACTTGATTGTTGAACCATACATAATTACTTAAATTTTTTTTTTCTTCATATATTTCTCGTTGGTGAGTAGTTGGCATGGTTCTTATATGTAGTTATTCGAACATTAAATTTTAACCAGATTTTTTTTTTTTAATTTTTATTATTTTTTTTTATTTTTAATGGCTTCAATTTTAATATACATTAACAAAATTATATTATTCATTTTCATACTTTAGGTTACATTTTAATTTGAGCTGCTACAAACAAAATGTAGAAAGGAAAAAAAAAAAAATACGAACATTAGAATGAAATATTAATAAATTTTATTGCAGTATTTATTTAATTTTTCTCTTCATTTTTTTTTTTTTTTTTATTCTGTTGTGGTTAAGAGAAGAACAATAATGGAAAATTTTAACTAATAATAATTTTTTTTTAAAAAAAAACCGTTTATTTTCTTTATTATCTAAATTGGATGTCATTTTATACCATTATTAAATATTATATTTTAAATGAGCTTTTATTTATATATGTGATGGAATATATTTTTGTTAGAGACACCAAACATATATATTTTATAGCCGATTCCAATAAATGAATTGTAAACTAACTGAATTTGAAAAATAATAATAATTCATAACAAATATAATAATATGAAACATGTAATAAATGAAAAATGTCCACTCGTTCACTCTCAAAGACTAAATTGTTTGTCAAAATCAAATAGACGTTAAAATGAGTCTAAATTACAGCTTTTTCCATAAAACTCAAATAAATATTATTCATTTAATATTATATATACTCTTTTCTACTCTTTCATATTTAATATTGTAATGTTTAATTTAAGTAAAAAAAAAAAAATATTAAAACATCCGGTGATATGAAACGTTTTGAACAAAAGAATGGCTTCCGCTTAAATATATTTTTAAGCGGTTTTTGGTTTGTTTTGTTATTTTAATTGGCTGTTTGCTGTGCGCGGCAATGGTACACCACTGCAAAGAACGTTCCAGATTGTCAAATTAGTGCATGTTTAAATGTAATTAAGGTTTTTTTTTTTTTAAAATACATTTTAGTACAGATTTAATATATTACTATTATTTTGGTTATGTTTTTATTTTTTCTATCTAGTTTTCATTTTATTTTTTCATTTAATGACGGACGATCTGAGCTCGCTGCTTGTGATGAACGTATTTTGTATCCCAAAGTCCATTAATTATGTTCTGGTTTGTTGTTGTTGTTGTTGTAGTTGTTTTAATCTTCTCTTATTCATTCTGAAAAACGAATAATGAAATAATGTTATTTGGCAACAATAAATTGAGCGATAAACAATAGAAATTTTGTTCGCTGTTTGATATATATATAATTTTTTTTTTAATTTAATTTTGTATTTTGTATTTTTTTTTTTGGTTTTGTATTATCATTAGCAGTTAGAGAAATTGGTATATAGTTTTCAAATTTTTGAATGTATTGGTTTGCGTATAAAGACTATATAACAATAGAAGATATGTATTTAGTTAGATAAGCTTCATCATTATCATGATCATCAAAACTACAAACAACTGTTTTACTTGTTGTGTTATCCGAGCGGAACAATAAGCGAAGATAATTGAAAATGAGTTGCCGATTATTGTTATTAATAATTGTTATTAAGTATTCTACCTAAAGTATTTTTATTGTTATATAAATTATATACAATCGCGTCTATTTAATATAATATAGAAATTGTTGTATTGAAAAACTGAACAAATATCATAAAATTATAATTATTGTTTATAATTAGTGTGGATGGAATTTCCATGAATTTAATTGCTAGAATTTATTTTCCTTTTTGTGCCGATAAATCGTGATTGGGTACAATTTAAAAAGGCGAAATAAAAGATTATACTTTTAATCGCATCGCATAATATAAATACATTTTAACGCTATCCAGTGTGATGTAGGTTGGAGACGAAAACATGCAATCGAGTTTCCTTATCATAATAAAAATGATTATTGTTTATTCTAATAGCATTTAATTGTCGAACACTGCGTCATTTTATCGAAGTCATTATGATGCTGTTCTGCAGATATGTATTAGGCTTTTTAATTAGCTGTAGAAAAAGAAAAAAATATCTTATTTTAGATTTTCCTTTTAAAAAAAGCAATTCTTTAGAAGTATCAAAATGTAACACCAAAATACAACATCTAGCTGTAGCACCTGTGATCAGAATTCGATAAAACCTTTTTTATTAAAACAGACAAAATTATTATTGTTCATATAGTATTATTATTAGTTTTTTCATATAATTGTAAAATGTAAAATGAATGAAATTTGAAACCAAATTATTTAAATTTGAACAAAATATCTTACAAATATAACATTATGATGTCTAAAACAATGAAAGTAGAAGTACATAGAACAACCGGTGGCCATGAAATAGGATTAGTTTGTCCTAAAGCATTTAAATTTTGCAAAATCTCATATATGATGGTTGAGAAAACGCGGTCGGAACAATTAAAAGTATATATTTATGAAATAAAGTCTCGTTTCTACTCTTTGAATATGTCACTGTCACGTGATATCACAATAAGAAGAAATAATTTATCTTATACGTTTTTCTTGTACTTTAGAAGGCAATTTTTTTGACACTCATGGCAGCAGAGTCTTCGAGAGACTGAAGGTGTGTTATGTAAAAGTATCTATCGTAACATAATTTTAGTCGCATTTATGTTATAAACATTATGCGTCTATATTAAAATATGAGTAAAGCAAAATGATTCACTGCAATTGAAATCAGTTTGAAGTAGCAAAGATTAATAGAGAGGAGATAACAAAAAATAATTCTGACTATAAATATAACAAGTGAAGTATTAATTAATCATTAGCAACGTTTAATGCATACGCGGGCACAGGTAAATTATCCAATTTGATCCATAATTATGACCGGTTAAAAACTTTGAAATAACAATCATACTCACAACAACAAACTAAAAATGTTGTTATTATAATGATTTTTTTGGTAATCTGTCTGTGTAACTAATATTTTAAAAATAAAATATATAAAAATGTTTATGGTAGATTTGGTAGTGCGCACAAGACCTCATAATGGTTTCTGGGTACGCAATATACAAATGAATATTATAAATGATGAAATTAATCAAAAACAAAAATGGAAACAAAAAGAAGAAAAAAAAAATTAAAAAAAATTAAGAACAGATAAATGTAAACTACTAACACCAACTAAACGAATACAGATCAGTTTTTATGGTTTGGTAGCTTAATGACTTTTGGCTACTCTCCGCAAGCTACCTTACTTTTATAACTCTTTTTTGTTTTAACCTATTAACACCAACATCATTTTTAATATTTTTGATGACTAAAAATTCGTTTTCGTTTAGATATTCGATATTATGGCATGTGGTATGATCCTATATATGTGATGGCCATTAAGTTTATCTACTGTTGAATATCAGTGAATAAAAAAAGGGTCATTAATAATATTATTGGGGTCGCAGTTTAGGATCAAGATGTTTAAATTGCTTCTTGAATACTTTGTTTGATTCGGCAGGCCATGAAATATTTATTATATGTACAATTATGAATTATCGTACAGTCGAATAAGAAAAAGGTGTTTAAATTGGTTAAGCTGTTTTTAATTGTTATTATTTAAAAGTTCGTTAAACGTCTTACTTGTTACTAGATAATAATAATTATTTTATTGAAGTATTAGAACAATAAGAAGAAACACGAAAAAAATTATTACTTTTTTTTACTTCTAATATCTCTCTTTCATGCCAATTCGATTGAAATGCAAACGGTTTTTAAGTTTTTGCACTTACATTGAAAAAAATTCGAAGAAAAACAGAAAAATAAAATCAACTCATGAAACCGCAAATACTGACAAGTTTTTTTTCCTTACTTGAGCTTTTTCCATATTCATAAACGATATATACGTGCGCAAAAGGGCAAAATAATATCAAATCGTTTATAAATTATATCACATTTACATATTCAATCATCATACAGTCTCGACAGATCATACAGTAGAACAAAAACCATAATTCCTCTTGATTGCTATTGCAAACATAAATTATTATTTATAATGAGATTTTTGAACCATTTTTCTGTTCAATAACATGTCGGTTATTCACTAATATTATATACCTATCTTATACATTAGGTTTTGCGTTATACATACATTGTAAAAATTGTTGAGGTCAATCATCACATAATACTGAGTAAATATTGAAATTGTTGAGTTGATGCTACCGGTATTAAAATTTTGCAAATAATGTTGTAAAGTGTGTTTACAAAATTTGTAATCAATACCAGAGTTTGGAGGTGGTAATATGCGGGTCCATTATTTATATTGAATAAATAATACCTATTTATGTTTGGAATGGAATTAATTACAGCACTGAACATTAAAGTTTTGGTTTTTGTGTTGTTTCTATTCAATACACTGATTTTTCTTTATTGCTAATAAAATGTGATGATGTATATGAATTTGAAGAAGTTTTGAACGGTGATTATTGTTTATTGTTTTTTTAAAAACTCAATTGCAGATTTATCTAATTGGCAGGTAGTGTTCGAGATTTTCCAGAAATGTTTCGTGGAAAGGTTTCTGGAAACTTTTCTATGACAAAAATAATTGAAATTTTACATGATGTCGTCGTCATTGCCATCGCCGCTGTCAAATGTGGCACAATTCTCCCGATTCTCCGCGGAGCGCAATATATTGCGCTTTGTTTTATCGGAGCGATCGGAATCGGATAAATCGTCACTCGAATTTCTTCTTATTGCCATTCGTAATTATTCGTTCTGGCTTTACCACTAAATTTGCTTTAATGAAAGTTTTCATTTCCGCTCGTTTGTTTGCGAAGGATCTCTCTACGGCTGCGCTGGTTGCCGGCGCTTCCAATTTTTCAATTTTTCAATTTTTAAGAAATGAGCAGTTTCTATAATTATAATTTTGTGGAAACGTTTCCGGTTCTTGCTTTCTCATTGCCGCAAAGTTGCCATTTGGAAAAGTTTTCTGCATATCGAACACTAGGCAGGATATAAATGATCTTTTTGCATAATCAAATTTAAACCATGGCTACAAGCCACCCGTGATTTACAAGTGAGACTTTTCCTATTTATTATTATTTATTTTTTTAATATAATTAATATAACTATTAGAAATTTGCAAGTTAGGCTTTTTAAATTTTAAATATAATATTAATATAAGTAATATAATTTAAATTTGAAGAGCAATCATAGTTTTTTTTTTAATTCATTTCTGATCTGTGTATGCATTATTTATAAACTCCTTCTATATGGTCTTCATTTTAACAAATAAAATGTGAAAATTTCAGAATAAGAATATTAAAAGCAAGAAACAGTTTGCTGCTACCATATATGTTACACTTTTACGGAATGATGTATTCAGTTTACCATATTATTGATTTTGTGCATAAATGCTAACATTTTTAAAAATTTACATTAAAATACATTAATTCACAATTAATAAGGAGTATATAGAAACTTGCCTTGACATGAGTTACATGTTAGATTATTAAAATTCTGACAATTTAAATTAGAAAAACTTTGTTATCTCAACTGCTTAATTAATAATATTAATTATTATTTTTTTATGAGGTTGTTAACTCAAAATTAGGCGGGTAAATCAGAGGTTTTTTTCTGAGCCAGTTCGCCCCTGACCATGGAGTACAATTATTTCAATAAGAAGTTCACGATCTCCTTTATTTATTTTTTTATTGACATAATTTTTTCTTTGCTTTTTATTGCATGGGTCAATAGTCCCGAGTAACATAAATAGATTTTATATTATTAAAACCGCATACCAAATATATATTATGTATTTATAATCTATCTATTTTGTACTGTCGTAGTTTTATGTTTATACTTTCGCGTTACGTTTTATTTTTTATTATTATTTCTTTATTTCTTTATCTTTTACAGATTTCTTTAACATTTAAATTTTACTAACCACGAAAAAATTATAAAAGAGGTAAGTATTATATATTGTTTTATTTTTATATTTTTAAATTACTTCTCCATTAGGTGGCGCGTCGCTAATTTTAATTTATGTTTGTGGGTATATGATAGGAATTTAAGAATTCAATTGGGATATACGTGTTTTGGTTTGTATTGTAAATAGTATCTTTTCCTGTGAAAGTATATTACAATTTACTTACATCATCATATATTTGATTTCGTTTATATTTCAAGCATGTAGTAAGTATATTTAATCTGGAGCTCGATACTTATTATGTTATTCTAAATATTTTGCGTCAATGGAGCTTGTCTCTGAGTGAGTATAAAGTATTATCACTGTATTGCAATCTATCATATAATTTTTCGTATTGATTTATAAAGTCTCGGTGAATGACTGGTTGAAAAAAAAATTAAGAAAGTTGCCTTACTAAGAATGAATTCAAATTCATGATAACATGTCATGACAATGACAACGCAGTCATATCATGATAACATGTCATGACAATGACAACGCAGTCATAGATTTTTCTTAGTAACACTAAAGAAAGTTTTTGACAGAATTTTCCAAAAATTGTGTCCGTTTAGAAATATTTTCTATAAAAAAAAGTTTTTTTTAATACGTTTTCCAGGTGCCATGAATCATTCCCCACCACAATAACCCTCACTTTTGTAAACTGTTGTAATAACTTCTAAACGGAGGGTCCTACAGAAAAGTTATCCATCACCTACTCCAACTTATATTTGGATACGCATCCAATGGTACCTACCCTATTTGCACCCCTCCGACGCCTCCACAATATTTTTTAGTGTGATTTTTTATAGAAGAGAATAGTCACACTAAAGGTAGGTCAAAGGGAAACCCTAGCGGGGAAATTGAGGTACCATTGGATGCGTCTCCAAAAATAAGTTGGAGTCAGTCATGGATAAGTTTTCTGTAGGACTCTCCGTTTAGAAGTTATTACAAAAGTTGGGGTTAATGCGGTGGGGGATAATTGCGGACACCGTTTTCCATTTTTCAAGAAATTGACTTTGGTGACAACGTGGAATCATCTGCAACACTAATCATAATGTCTCTTGAATAGTTATTTTGTATCTAAACAAAATTAATGATAAAAAAAAAATTATGTTCATAAATTAAACTTTCCATTTTAATAAACTTACTTTGTCACAGCTTTCTTTCATTGCCACATTTTCTCTATAACCAAAATTTAATTAAATTTGATTAATTTTCAATTTAATCGTCTGCCGTCATCCTGTTTTAAAAAGTCATTTAATTAAAATTTATTAAATGGAGAAATTATCTGTAAATCATCAGCAAAAAATAATTGACCGTAATCATACTTTTACTTCCTTAAATTGTACTAATAATGATTAAATGAGAGTCTTTTTATAAAGAATAAGTACCGTAAATACTTAAAAAAAAATAATAATATTAATCACTAAAAAAATTGATTTATTTTATACAAATCAAATTTATCCATTGGAAATATGTACGAATTTTTCTTCATAATTTTTTTAAAAATCTGCTAATACCAACAATCAATATTACATTGACCTGAAACATACAAATCCGACTAAATACTCTCGTCCTCTTTGCCATTTACAAAAATTCAACCAAATAAGCTAATTACACAAAAGGCCAAAAAGAAAACACTCTTTAATTATAATAATTCATAGTAAACGAAATTTTAAAATGTACTTTTTCTAAACTATTAATTTTTATTATTATTATTATTATTATTTACAATATTTATTTGTTCAGTAAGTAGTGAAAAAAAAAATTAATCTATTCTTCATCAGACAATTACTTTACACTAGCACACAAGTTTTTAAAAAGAAATCATCAATATTTGTAAAATACAAATAAATTATTATAAAATATGAAATCAAAAATATTTTAGTAAAGCAAAAAAAAAAAAAACCCAAATTAAAGAAAAAAAAATTATCGGGAACAATTACAGATTGATTAACGATGTGTGCACGTATTAAGAGCTATTTATATATTTCGGTTCAAGAGCCTATAAATAATTTTTGAATGTTTGGTAATAAAAATGGGTAAAGCAATTTGAATTGAAATCTGTTTTTTTTTTTTATTTATTTATTTATAAATTATTACTAAAAAAAAAAAATGAAAAAAAAGAAGCAACACTCAGATGAAATAGTAATAATAATAATTACAAGAGAGTGCGCGCACACAACGCATAATAAATAATATTAATATAGAAAAATCTCTGGGAGGAAGGTCTTCTCTATTTTATTCATGTATGAATAAAAGGTAGCTAACATTTTTATTTGAAAATAAACGGAATAAATTAACATTTAATCTTTTCTAGATTTTTTTTTTTGTTCATTATTTCTTTCAATCTCTTTATTGTGAATGGGGCCCAGAAGAAAAAAATATATTCTTTGAAGATGAAATTTATAAAAGAAAATATTTTATTTTGGTTTATAAGAATAGAAAATTATTGGAGTTAATTCACGAAATAAATGAAAATAAAACAAATTTAAATGCGATCAAATCATTTTTAAGCATTATGGACAACTATTCAACATGTTGCCACCTATTTTTCATTTTCAACATATTCTTATTCATATTTAAACTTTTTTTTTATTTTTCAAGTGATTTCTTAAGAGATATATCTTTTGATGCTCGAAAAAAAAAGGGGTTTTAACAATTGGACAATAACATTAAAATGCTGATGATTTTACGTACAATGCTATAACGTTCAACATAGAACATACACATGAAAAAATTATAATATTATTAAAGGAAGAACTTTATTGTATACCAAGTTTTCAGTTAAATCGGCATTATGTCTTACTACTGAAGGTTAAATTTAAGCGAATTATAATTGTGTTTCTCAATATATTTATTTGTGGGCATATATACAAGTATTTCAAGTGATTTGATAATGAAAATTAGTTTCTATAAATTTAATTCGAAGAATTCCGCGGTACAAAAAACATAATAATTGTCATTTAAATTACTAAAAATGTCATATCAAATACGAAAAGTGGCATAAGAAATATGTAGGTATGTATATTGATAATATATACTCGTATATAATACATTGTTGTACTTGACTCTCGTTTATAGCATTAGGGAAAGATCTCTACAAACAGTGAAATAATATTAGAGGTAATGCTAACGGATATAAAGATGGTTCTTACAAAATTGACATATTCCACTTACTGTATTTGATATAACAATTTTAGTATTTCTCATGAAATTTTTTATTCTCTATATATGACAGATTTATATACATTATGCCAGAAACAGATAATGTCAATGGAAAAAGGCTCCTAAGTCTAACCTCTAACGTAAATTTCATCTTAGCTAGTTGAGCTAATGATAAAACCAGTACGACATGTTATCATTATAATAATATTAAATATAAAAGTATATATTGATTTTAATCTTATTATCTCAAATTTCAGTATTAATAATGAGGATGTTGTATTATTTGGACTTTGTTTGCACAAAAAAAAAATTAAAATACATAGTGGCAAATTTTAATCTAAATTAATTGTTAATATAGGAAAGGTGTAATATTTAGTGATTTAATTGGTATTCGGTAGGCAGTGGCTAGAGTACATAAATATTTTATTATATACATTTATTATAAGCTTTTTCTGATTTTTCGGTAAAGGGAAAAAATGTATTAAAACGAATTTTATTATTAATTGACCCTAGCGGGGGAACACATCACCTTTGACTAAGAGAAAATTTTGGTATACTTTTTGTATACCTTGGAAAGCAGTTATTGAAACAAATTGTATACTTTCCAAAGTATGCTCTTTGCAAAAAATACTTTATATGGTATACTTCATATACCTTACAAGGTATTTATTATATCGATGGCTTAATAAGGATCAAAATCGCTTGCCAGCAAAATGCTGATACGCCTTATTAACATTAAGCCATCGATATATATCTTGCAAGGTATATAATGTATACCAAATAAATAAAGTATTTTTTGCAAAAAAAAAGTATGCATTTGAAGGTATAGTTATACAAAAAGTAAACCTCGGAAGGTATAGGTATACAATTTGTTCCAAAAACTACCTTCCATAGTATACAAAAAGTAAACCTAAATGCCACTAGGGTATAGCTTGTTGAAAATCGGCTCACTCCCTATTCTCGGTATTTTGAAAATTTATCATTTATGAATTTTGAATGATAATAAACCTAGACTAATAGTAATTCATTTTTAATAATATTCAATTACAAAATTTAAAAATAAATAATAAAAAAAATACAAATGTGTGATATTATATTCTAAATTCATTTCAGTTAAATTATAAAATCACTAGCAAACTTTGTAATCTCGATATTTATTTATTTCCTAATAAAATAATTATTCATTGAATTATGCATATTCAATTTCATCGAACATTTACTATACATATAAAATCCATACCAGTTCATTTAATTTATTATTTTCTATTATAAATTGAAATCAAATCAGAAAAACCACAAATATAAAAATATACAAATAATTATTGTATAATAAATTATAACAAAATCAATTCACACAATCCACTTTACCACAAATACTCCATAATATCTCGTTAGAATGTTAATTCAAATTAAATCGATACATGACACCTAAGACCTTATACAATTCTGTAAATATTTATTAATAAATAATTATTAAACTTGATTCACATCGGTTTAATGTTTACTAAATGTCATTCCCATCAAACAATTTAATGTAATTTATAATATCAGTTATACAGTTTTATGAAAATTGTAAAATTAATAAAAAAAAAAGTGGAAAAAAAACCTAATAATAAATACAATTTGCTATTTTACATAATGGTTTGTGTACGTAATGTGAAAATGTTATTGTAAACAAGTTTTTTTTTCACCATCACCACCACCGCACTGTGCACCACAATATAAATAATATCAAGAATTGGTAATCTGATAATGCTCTTTATAATAATTCTTCTGGTTTTGTATAAAGTAATAAATGAACTAATTTTTTGTGTTTTTTTTTTCTTGTTTTGTTTGCTTCTTAGTTTTTAATCGTGTTTATTCATTTTCATATTATTATTATTATTATTATTATAATAATTTTTTTCTAAACTTATTTATATTTAATTTTCTTTCTTCTGTTAATATGGCCATACATTATTTTTCATTATACTTTTAATAAAACTAATCTTGATAGCAAACAAACAAAAAAAAAAAAACGCTACTAAAAACAAGAACGTGAGATAATAATTCTGCATCATAGTCGTCATCTTCGTTGCTGGTAAACAAAACATACAACATAATTTCATAACAAAGTGATAGAGAGATGAAAACAAAAAACTGTTCTTTTTTTGCGCTTCACATTTCACATATCAATTTAAATATCAATTTTATACGATACAGAAACACCTATATTATATTCAGTATTATGGTGTCTATTAACTTCATATCATTATTATCATTATTATTAAAATGTATATGAATAACATGATTCATATTTTTATATTAACGATCATTTTCAGTTATTTACCATGCCCATGCATAAGTTAACCTAAAAACGGTTCTTTTTTTTTCTTTCTTTCTTTTGTATGAATATTTATTAATTTTTAATTTTTTAGTTTAACGTGATTTGTTCGTTATGTATTGATGAATCCATTGTTCCATATATATTCATATAATGGCATGTTGAGTATATGACTTTACCCTGCAATACTAGCAGATGATATGAATCCTTTTCGAGTACAACCGATTTGAACATAATACTTTCTTAAAATATTATATAAATTTCAAAGATGAGATATAATACTCTTAAATGACAGGACCACCGTTGATGATTACGATATTTGATCCATGACAGTAAATTGATCGCATTATATCGCATTATATGTTAATGCACCATTTACATAATATTCATTATTTTTTTTAATGTTAGAAATAAATTTCAATTGACCATATCTATCCATATCGTATATTTATTACAGGTAAAGTTACTCTAAATGGAACAAGAATCATCTGAATAATATTTTTTTATGGATGCTTATATTTGAATAAATAATATATTTATTCAAATAAGCGGTCTATAAAGAATATTATGTAGAATAGATGGTTCAATGAAATTAGCCATTGTATGTTAGAAGTTGAATTATAATTAGTCCACACGAAGAGTTTTTTTTTACTGAAATTCGTTTTCGATTCAAAACTTAAAGTCAGTTTATTATAGTATGAAGATAATTTTGTTAAATCTTAAAAAAAAAAAACAAAAAACAAACTGCCGATCCATTGGCACAAGTTTCATTTTATTTAATTTTCTATTTTTATTTTTAAACGAAATAAAAATTCTCCGGATTCTTGAGCATACCTCCATATCCATCCATATTCTTCTACATCCCTTCACATCACCCCCAACTTTGTTAAGAAATGTTTTTATTACATCCTGAAGCTCCGCTACCCAGTGACGGATTAATCCTTGTGCAATTTCCGGGAGCCCCAATGTTTTAGAAGGCACTTAAGCATTTAGGGCCCCAGCGTTGATACTTTTTTTTTGGTTAATCGCACACAATTACAAAATTAGTTATGATATACTTATTTCTTTTTTTTGCTCTCACAATTTTTTTTTTGCTAAAGGCTCCTACTACTGTTTCGTCAATGCTGCTACCCTCACATTTTCAAAAAACTGCTACACTTTAGAGATCATAGTAGCCTTTGACCTTGAAACTATGCCCTTACTTTTTATTTATTGATTTATACCTCGTTCAAATTATCATTATTGTTATTGGTATTGGTATTATGTTTTGGTTAATAACTTCTAAATGGAAGGGCGTACAGAAAAATCATCCTAGACAAACCCCCATTCATTTTTGAAAACGAAACTATCAGAAGTTATTAACTGAGAATGAATACCAATACCCTTGAAAATGATGATAATTTGAACGACGTATTACTTACATCATTTTAAATGATGAAGGATCGACCCATTACACATCTTAAAAAAAATATTCCATTCTCGACCGGCAGAGATTTTACGTCATATTAAAAGTTATTTTACCCAAATATCGACCGAAATATATCGATTTTTGCGATTCGCTAGTTCTCATATTCATTTATATCGCTGAGAAAACAAAACTAAATCGTGTCAAACAATATCATATCACGCGATATATCGAAAAAACAATATCATGAATATATCAGCCGATTATCGACATAAAAGTATCTTTATTTTCGATACATACATATATCAACCGATTTGCGAGTCCTAGTTCGGACGTCAATCAATTTACATCACATATTTATTTAAAAAAAATAATAATATTTCAAAGAAATAATCTATGCTTTTTCTATTAGATCAATATATGTATTGATTATTTATTTTTTTGTACAAAAGATTATTATTACTAGATTTAATTTTTATTTAATTGTTTAAAAATATTACCATTGCTTTGAAGATATTTATAAAAATTTGAACCATAAAATTGTTGTAAATCAAGCGCGTACATTTAAATACCAATACATCAACTTAATACAATATTAATAAACTATTCAAAACTATAAATTTTTCTTCACTTTTATTTCGATATCCGATGATTTAATATTCACCCAGCTATTTTATAAATTTACTAATAATGGTCACATTTTTATGTACCTGTTATAAGTTACCCATAACAAAAAAAAAAAAAAAAAAATTTAAATCAAATATTTTTCCTATATATTATACTGAATTGACGTTCAAAACACCAGAAGCAGACACCATATCGAAATGGTTTATAGACATTGAATAATATAAACGCATGCGACAGGACTATTGATTCAAAAAGAATGGAATATAAGAAAAGAAAAATACCCATAACCGATTATTATTGAATTTGTACAATGTAAAGTGTGAAATTTTTTGTTTTATATAAAAATTGACCTTATTTTACGTTGATTAAATTTAAATATACGTTTGATAAGTTTAGTTTAACTGTTTTATCGAGGGGTGATGAAGGGATGAATCATGAATTTTTAAACGAAGGATTAAAAAATTTCAATTATTTTTTTTTTTCTTTTGGATTTCGTTCTCGTATCTTCTTATAGTATGTTTCGTGCATAATATTTAATTTATAAAAATAATTTGTTTTTTTTTTCGTTTTTTTTTATTTCTTTTATAAAGAATATAATTAAAGAAAAATTGTCCGCCGCCTTATCAAAAAACATTACACTATATTATTTTACCATGCACCGGCATATATATACACACCATTTGTGTATTGACCATCCATGTAATTATTGTATATTAAACTTTTTTACTCCCTTTCATTATTACACAGCAATTAAAATAATAAATTTTTCAGTTTTTATTATGAAAAGATATGTATTTATGTTCGTGATTCAGTTTTCTTCTATTTCTTACCGTTTTATTATTAACTTTTTTTTATATATATATTTATTCCCTTTTTTCTTCTTTTTTTTTGCTTTGATTTAATTGTTAAAATTGAACACTAAAACTATATTATAAATACAAATTGATATTAAAAAGAATTATGTATCGTATGTACTCGTAGCATACATTAACTAATTTTTTAAACGTAATTAATATTAATTATCAATCAATTAACGCAATAATTATTATGTAAAAAGGTAGAGGCGAGTGATGTCCCTTTATATTTATAGCGCGATAGCCCACCGAACCGAACTAATACAATTTAACCAACAGATGTTTCATTTAATAAATTTTATAAATATAAAAGAAATGTCATTACTGCTTACTTTAGATGGTTACTTACAATTACAATGTATTTCATTATATGTAGGCAGGTAAAACGTACTACATTCATATTTCATATATTAACCATTGAGGGTCATTTACAAAGTATTTTTCGATATTTTATTAATAAACAAAAAATAACTAATTTATTCTTAAACACCTTTCGTTTCGATTATATTTAACGAAAATAAAAAAAAAATAAAAATAAAAATAAATGGAATAAAAATATAATTTTTGTCACCACCAATTGGATAGAAATGAGCATATGTCAATAAAATAATATTGTCTTCTTTTTTTGTATTTTAACATATAATTATGAATTTAATAATTGTGGGTTTATCATAACAATAAAATGTCACCTTAATGTGGTAGATAGTTTATGCGATATATTCAATAGTTTTGTATAGATTTCGTGTTTATTTGTATTTATTTTTGGAAAACTTTTTTTTTTTGTTTTTTAAATTTATAAATTATAGTCAATAAGGACAGGAAGACAATACTGGTTTAATTTCTTTAATTTTTTTTTTTTTTATAGAAATTTATGTCAATGACCTTAAAATTTAGCAGTTTAAGCGTCTTAATTTGGCTGTTAAATTATATTTCGAATATTTTCAAAACATTTATTTAAAAAACCTTAGATAAATTAGTTGTAACATTTAAAAGAAAAACAGACCCATTTATAAACGGTTATAGCCAGCAGTATTATGCAACCGAATGAGGGTCAAATTATTTCCGATAAACAAACTAAAAAGAATTTATTTATATTTATTCATTGTAGAAGTAGAACATAGTACATAGTACATAGAACTGACAACACTTAAAATGTTTTTTTTTTTCAATTAATAGAAAATTAACATTTTTTTTTTAATCGAAGCTGTACAATTTGTTAATATTCATTTTCTTGAGTAGTGATTTGATGGTTAAAATAAAAATATATATACGTAGCAATAAGTAAATAAATGGCTTTTAAAAATTTTCAACTGAAATTCAATCAAATATTTATACAAAAGATGTAAAATGGGGTGCTTAATATTATTTGTAACCATAAAAACGCCAATAAAACATTGATCACTTCAATTTTCTTCTCTTTTTTTTTATTAAAAAAAATAAGCAAAGAACATGATTACAGTTTATTTACACAACCAGAAGGCGCCATAAATATTCCGCAAAACAAAATCATTTTTTGTGGTTTTATGAAAGTAATTTCAATAAATGATATTTATGATTGAACATTGAATAAGCACGATGATGAAAATATATTATTAGACTTATAAATATTATATGTATGAGTAAAGATTTAAACACCATATAATTTTAGCGCTACAATTCTATAATAGATGATTTTATATAAATATTATAAACAATATCAATAAACTGTTTTGATACAATTTTATTGGAATTTTATAACGTTATAAATAATAAATTAATATTAATAACATTTTAATATCTCCTAATAGTAATGTATTATGTATGATATTCAATAGTAGTAAATTAAAAAAGTGATATGTTCAATGGTAAGCCAAATCCAGATGTTACGGTAAGTCGGTAAGTAATCAGAATATTGTTCAGTATAAGTTTTTGAGTAATGTGACAACAGAATTATGGAAATGTGGTCAGCAAGATGAATGAAAGACTTGTTTTTTCTTATCGATCTGGCGAGGAAACTACGCAAACAATCAATATTACGTCCATTTACCGAACAAAAGAGTTTATTTTTAACCATACACTGTGCGTGGTTATTTTATTGTACAGTTCGGATTTCTCACAGAAACAAAATGAATACAATCCTATGATATAGGATATTTCATGTGATATTGATTTAGTATTTAGTGAAGATGGTATATTTATACCTTTTCACAAAGGAACATATCGATGGCTTAATGTCAATTAGGCCTAACCAGCAATCTTTGTATCCATGCGATAATAGCATTTACTGCATTACTGCATTACAGAGTTCACAAGTGCTTTGTTATTAAACCATTGATATATGAAAATGACTGGAAAAAAAAGCAAAATTAAATTCGTATAGTTAATGACTAATTAAACAAAATCGCGTAACAGAAAACTGAAAATGTATGTGACAAATAATCATTATTTAATTAACCATAAATATTTAGTATGTAACACAATAACACGCATTATATAATTTGTAATAGTTGCCAAATCAAAAATATAGCTTTCATATGAAAAAATCTAAATGCGCATACTTTTTCCATAAAAACTTAAATCAAACATTGTTTTTATTTAATTAAATTGTTTTCACACAATATGATTTCAAAATATATATATTTTTTTTTGTTTAATATATAATTGGCAGTTATGATTTTCTGTGAGTGTGTGATTTACTATGATGAGACAATGGCAACAACCATATAAAACATATTATAGACAATAATTGCAATCAAGGAAATCAAATTTTAAATTCATTTTACTTGAAATAATTACAAAGCGCACTGCATTGGATAGCGTAGTTATATGAAGTCAATGATTAGGTTGGTGCATTTAATGATGTTTTTAACTATGTTTTTCTTTTTTAATGAATGAAAAAAAAAAAACTTGTACTAATTTTAAATAAAATAAACTATAACAGTACGGAATTGGTTGGTGCGCTGAGCTTCTTTCCTGAATATGGTAAGAAATAAGTTTTTAATGGTTGCAAAGATTTTTGCAGGTGTTGAAAGAATGCAAAATTGTAATAAATCCTTCATGTTGATAAGTTATTACAAGACAAGATTCAAGATTCTACACTTAAAATACAGATAAATGGAAAATCTGTCAATTAAAGAGAATGCAGTAAGTAATAAGATTAATTTTTGGAGTTATACTTTAAGCAACAGAAATATGTTATAACTAACAATTATTGCTTATCAACCAACGCAAATTTGACATATTTGACGAAAAAAGCGAAAATTGTTCGAGTTTTTGTAATCCACTTTCGTTAATCTAGAATATCTCGTTCGTCTGTCGGTAACATAAGAAAAATCGCTAGTCTTACCATTGCTATTCTTTGAATAATACCGGTTTAACTTTTTATCGTTTTTAGAATAGATAATAATTAAATTTATTTATATCTTCTCGTAGACTAGTTAGAGTTACACTATAAATTGTAAAGAAAAAAAATATATCACTATGCTTTCTTAATTAGAGTAGCATTGTTATAAATGTGCATTAAACATGAATGAAGAGGTAAATATTAAATAATAAAAATAATCGGAAGTTTAAAGTAAATTTTTCTTTTCAATAGGTTTTTGAAAACAATGTAGAAAAAAATTTATTAAATAATTTTTACAAATTTAACAATTTAATTACTTTTTAACTTAAATTATCAACTGTATGCTACCTATATACCCAGTTTACACTCTGAGCTTAATTGATGTTATACATGAAATAATATTATAGTTTTTATGTTAAGATTGCACACATTTTTATTAATTACCTTTACCTACTCGATACTTCTAGGCCGCTTCTGTTTATAATTTATATATGTATATATATTTTTTATATAAATTAATTAAATCGGTTACTTGATTACTTGACTTAAGACTACTCTTGCTTTGGAATATTATAATAATGTTTATGAAAATTATTATGTTAGTAATTAAATATTATGGCGTATTTCCTATTTATGAATAGTTCTTTTTATAGAGGTATAATGTTTAGAGCAATCTAATTTTTCAATTCAAAATTTGCTACTTTCTTTATTTAAATTGAATTTAAAATAATTCATTAATAAGGAAATCGGTGAGATAATAATGTCTTATATTAGTTTGATATTTTAATAAATTTATAAAATTAATATCTACCTTACAAAAAATGTTAATAGTCTAATTTTCATAACTTTAAGTCTTTTATCAATTCAGATCAATAAAAACCATTTAACATAAAACAAAAAATATTAGTAATTTAGCTATAGGAACTATATAGATAGATATGCATGGACATGCCGAATGTCTATGCTTATGGGCAATTCCACAGCAAAACGGAAAAAAGTGAAAAATGAATTATATGAAATATTTTTAATTCTAAAATATTTCA
>JAABKK020015032.1:3206-19516 GCA_011634745.2 Catotricha subobsoleta
ATTGTTGATAGATGTGGTAATTCATCTTCACGAAATTTAAAAGTAGTATTTCGAAGTGAAAGGTGGTGAAGCGTTGGCATTTCAGCAAATAATTTTAAATTTAAATCATCTATTGGATTAAAATCTAATGATATCAATTTTAAATTTTTCATATTATCAAACAAATTTCCAATGTGTGTTATTTCATTCACAGCAACTTCAAATGACTGCAATAATGGTGAACCAATAAACATACTGTTAGACAAAGTTTTCAATCTATTATGCTTTAATTCAATTCCTCTTAATTTTGCTAAACTTAAAGCACCATTTTCAATTGTTGCTATTTGGTTATTAAATAATTCAATGGTTTCAATATTTGGTGCACCAGCAAATGCAGATCGTCGTAAAGTTGTAATTTTATTTGAGTATAGTTTAAGCGTTTTTAATTTATATAATCCATCGAATGCAAACTCTTCAATATCGCTAATTTGATTCATATTCAAATTAATCTCTTCGACATTTGCTGCCTTTGAAAATATGCTTTTTGGAACGGTTTTAATCGAACCAATTGATAGATCAATGACAGTCAAATTTGGAAATTTTTCAAAAAACACAAATGGAATTTTTGACACTATTTTCATATTATGCAAATAAAATCTTTTTATTTCAGTCTTATTTCTCACACTGATGATATTTATTTCCTCGTCTTTTTCAAAAGTGCCATGTTTTGAAACATAACAAGAATGATTGCTTGCAAATTCCGTTGAGCAATGAAGGTCTAATGATTGAAGAATGCTTAAATATTTGACAATCAGAAATAATGAAACTACGAGAAATCTGTAAAAAAAAAAAAGTTATAAGTCAAATTATTAAAACTTATGAACACAAATCTTATTTTTACAATGTGTGCTTATTTTTTAATATTCTTTTCATAGCGAAACTATAATCGATCTTTCTTTATTCAACTGCTAAGTTAAACTGTGCTTTTAATTGATTTCAGGTTTATTATTTTTGATGAGTATTTTCTCAAATCTATTGAACTGAGCTTTCTCAATTTTTTTTTATTATCAAAAACTATTTATAATAATCAGTAGCGTCGAGCTCAATCCATACTAATATGTGCTCAAAATTCGTTACAGTTTGTATGGGCATTTAGTTTTAATATATAACATAAATTGAAATAAATATTTAATTTTACCACAAAATTCAAGAAAATAGTATTTAATTTTTTTCAACTGCTAACAACCTGTATACGGTATATATGACTCTGACAAAAATGTGATATGTTATATTTTGATGTGAAAATTATTATCACATTAACAGAAATTCACAAAGCATTGGTACACAACTTCATTTTTTATTTGCAATTATTCCCATAGAAATACTTTTTGGACATAAATTATTACCATAGATATTTTGATCAACAATTAACAACTTTACATAACTGTAGCCTCACTTTAGACAATAAATATTTTTAATTTAAACAGAGGCATCTCTACCATTTACCAACAATATGAAACCATCATCAGACTCCGTGAGTAAAACCAGCCGTAAAATGCAATGTAATATTCAATGTGATGTCATATCAAAGAACACATTATACGAATATTTAAGAAAAAAAAAATATATAAGTAAATAATTTTTTTATTTCTTTGAATGAAGTAAAAGTTTATGAACTTCAAATTTAATACGAAAGATATCTTAGTTCTATAAATTATGTAAATATTTACATTGTTAATGATATTGGCATACAGACCTACATTCATTTCTAGTTCTAATTTGTACTACCAAAATTATAATTAATTATTAGCAATACGAAATTGGTATTCTTGCAATAAGAGACGCTATTTATTTAATGTATATTAAATATTATTTATTAATAGCTCAAACAGTAAATTATATTTGTTTGATTCGTTGAAAACATTCAGATAGTTCAAATTAAATTTATAAACAAAAATTACACATAAGAACATAGCTCCATGGTTGAACAAATAATTTCATGTAAGAATACAAAACAAAGTCAAATATTTCTGGTTATTTATTGATTGTAAGAAGGTATATGTTTTGTTCATAATTTTTTTTGTTTTATCTATATAACAGAGAAACATGATTATTTTTATTCAGCTGTTATATCATACACAAATGTATCTGTTTAGCACTGCATAATTTAAGAAGTGTAACGAATTACAGTTTTCGAATGTAACTATTGTAACACTTATTATTGTATTAAGTAAATCAGTTGACTCCGTGGTCTTAACTATGGCAGTTTATTGTCTATTAATAAAATAAATAAATCGTTTAGAATTTAAAATAACAAACCCAAAATCTTTAAGTCATTTTGGTCGGTTTTATAACTTAATAATTGATTTATTACAGACTAACCATCATAAACTGTAAGACTTGCTAAACTTCTATTAAAACAGTAATTTATAGTTTTAAAAAAAATATTTTTTTTATTTTCCTTACTAATTTGCATATATTTTTATTTTATTAAACAACGCTTCGAAATGCTGTATTTACACAGGTGGGACATAATGGAAATGAATAAACTTTCCAGCACCTTTTTTCATTATATAATAATAAATTCCATATGATGAGCAATAATTTTTTGACTGGGCTCAACGAAATTTAAGTAAATTTATAAATTCAGCTTGTGTCATATCCGTATAGTATTGTATAACATTAAGATTGTCTGTGATGATTTCTATAACCAAAAAAATTTGTATTTTTTTTTCTTAAATAATGCAAACTAAGCTATTATGCTATAGATACACTATAGAGTTAATAAGCATTCGCGCAGTTTATAATTAAGATAATACTATAGATACACTATACAGATAATTAAGTTTCGAATCGTTATTAACTCGTAAGGAGCCAATAAGAACGTAGTTATCCTCGACACATATGAGTTAATTAATAATATCCATAGCATAACTACGTTCTGCTTGGCTCATTACGAGTTAATGACGATTCGAAACTTCATTATCTCTATTCTCTATAGTGTATCTGTAGTATTAAACCCAAAATTTGAATTAGTTTAAAAAGTAAATATAAATCGGTGGGATATGCGAAATTTTATATATACATTACATATAAACAATTTTATTTTTCTCTGTACAGATTGTAATTTTAAAATAATTGAAAAAACGATTAATTAAATTAATGTTTTAAGCTAATCATTAAAAAAATGATAACATAACAAACATATTAAAATTGTGTTTATAACTGAATATAATAATTATTATCAATGAAAAATTAATTAACTGATCAAATGCCCACGACTTAAATTAAGTTCAAATATCAATTCTGCTTTTTAATATTTTTCCATTCCAATTTTTTTAAATCTGGAAATAATATGTTCACTTGACCTTCACTGTCTATTGTTGTGAAATTATTATTGTCTAATCGCAACGTTTTCAATTTGCTAAAAAACTTTGATAATTTAATCAAAACATCAGAATTATTCAAATGATTACGTCGTAAGCTCAGATATTCTAAATTAGAGGTTATTGATAGAGATGGTAATTCACCTTCAGGAAATTTAAAAGTAGTCTTTCGAAGTGAAAGCTGGCGAAGTGTTGGCATTTCAGCAAATAAGTTTAAATTTAAATCATCTATTAGATTAAAATCTAATGATATCAATTTTAAATTTTTCATATTATCAAACGTATTTCCAATGTGCGTTATATCATTCATATCAACTTCGAGTGACTGCAATAATGGTGCACCTACAAACATACTATTTGACAAAGCTTTCAATTTGTTATTAGCCAAATTTATTTCCAATAATTTTGGTAAATTTAATGCACCGTCTTCAATTGTTTCAATTCTGTTAAAATGTGCGAAAATCGACTCAAGATTAGGAGCTCCAGAAAATGTAGATCGTCGCAAAATTGTGATTTTGTTCGAGTATATTTTAAGAGTATTCAGTTTATTTAATCCTTCGAATGCAAAATCTTCAATATCGCTAATGTCGTTCACATACAAATTAATCTTTTCGACATTTGATGCTTTTGAAAATATTCTTTTTGGAACGGTTTTAATCGAACCAATTGATAAATCAATCGAATTCAAATTTGGAAACTTTTCAAAAAAAACCAATGGTATTTTTGACACTATTGTCATATTATGCAAATAAAATCTTTTAATTTCGGTCACATCTCTCGCACTGATGATATTTATTTCTTCGTCCTTCTCAAAATTGTTCTGGAATGTAACAGGATTCATTGCTTGCAAATTCCGTTGAGCAATGAAGGTCTAATGATTGAACAATGTTTAAACATGTCACGATCAGAATCAGCGATGTTACGAGAAATCTATGAAAATAAAAAAAATAATTACGAAACTAATTCTTTTGGTGAGTTAATCAGTGTCAATCTGACAACTCTCAATCTGAATACTCATAAAAAATCAATTAATCAGTTAAATTATATCAAAAGAACATATAGTTAATACTTTATTCATTTTAATTTTTTTTTTTTTAAAATGAAGTAAAATTTATGAACAAATGTCATATTCTTACAATTTATGGTTATTTTTTAATATTATTTCCATTGCAATCTTTCTTTATATAAATGCGAAATTAAACTGTTCGTTGAGTTGAGTTCGTTATATTGGTTTTTCTTTATTTCAATTTTCGCTATTCCAAATTTGCTGACCTTTCTCAATTTTTGTTTTTATTTTGTCCGCAACTATTTATAAAAAAACAGTGGCGCCGAGCACCCAAAAGACAATTATTTTTAAAGCCATAGCACTTGCAATAAAATAGATGCAGAATCATACCATTTTAGAGTACTGTGGTCAATTGGCATTTAATTTTCAGGTGTTTCGTTTTCTTAATATTTTGTTATTTTTCTTTTCAAGTCAAATTACTTTATAAAGAGATCGATTTCTATTCAATTTCATTTAGTAAATAGTTTGTTCATAAAATCTGTAAGTAACATCTATATCGCAATAAATGTTTTTTCTCTCAAAAGTAAAAAAATATAAGTATATGAAAATGCGGTTTCTTTTGAAATTCTTATGACGACATAAAGGTCGGCACCTTTGATAATACTATGGTAAGTGCTAAAATTAGCATTCACATTAAAACATTCTCACAATTCATTGGAACGCAACTTCATTTTCTTCTCAAATATTGTATGCATACGCATAACGCATAGTTTTAGCCATTCACGAGCTATTATCAAAGTAAACTTAGTATCCAACTTGAATCATATTCTTAACATATAATTGTAACAATTAATAAAATAGACTGAGTCAATTTGACATCATAACGAAATCATCGTCAAGATCAGAGCATTTGCTGCAATATAAGAGACATTCGTTTGGTAAGTGATCAAGCTTACTTGCTAACTGAGTCAACTGAGATTAGATCGAGATTGGATCCCAATGCTCACTAAATCTGAAGAAACTGAAGTAGAAACTTGTGAAACGAGCGTGGTTCAGTTGGCTCAATTGATCACTTACCAAACAAATGTCCCTATATATATACTTATTATATATATATTAGCTCTATAGATTATGCACCAAACGAACCGACAACTAAACCTGGAATATTAAATCTTAAGAAAAACAACCAAAATGAAGCAAAAATGCATGATAATGCTTTATGAACTTCAAATTTAATACTTGAAATGTCTACATGATTTATGGAAATTTTTACATGGTTTGGATTTATTTAAACCGGCATTATAATGCAATAATCTGGTCCGCGCCACTACATATACCCACACTACAATCGCAAATTTGGTGTTTATAATGATAAATGTGATGCGGCTACATGTGTAGAGGTAGCACATACCAGTTTCTTGCATTTTAAACGTAGTGCATAATATGTACTACACAAATTACAAATTATTTTTAATCAAAATAAAAATGATTTTCTTGCAATAAAAAATGTTTTTTAATTAATCAATTAATTTATGTTATTATATATACTCAAACACTTAATGCGAATAGTAAAATATATCTGGTTATTGATTTCAATTTTTTTATTTATTATTATACATAATTACTTTTTATAAAATGAAAAACATGTTCTGCTTAAGTAAGTATTGCATATAGAAATCTGGGTGTTTTTTTTTTTAAATGGCACACAATACAGTTTCTGAATATAAACCAAATTGTGATTACGAACGAATTAATTAATACACACACATGCCTAAAATTTTATGTACGTATGCAAGTAAAAAATAAATCTCACAATAAATTCTCATGATATCTTTCCAGGTTTAGCTCCAACTTTATTTCCATTCTAGTTTCTTCAAATTAGGAAAGAGACTATCAACTTGATCGACTTTGTCGATAGTCGTAAAGTCATTATTACTTAATCTCAACGTTTTCAATTTACCAAAATGTCTTGATAACTTTAATAAGATGTCAGCATTAGTTAAATGATTTTTGGCCAAATTCAGATTTTCTAAATTCGATGTTCTTAAAGCAGGCACTAATTCATTGGCATCTTCATTTACAGAGAATTTAAAAGTAGTATTCGCAAGTGTAAGATAACGAAGTGATGGCATTTCAGCAAATAATGTTAAATTTAAATCACTTATTGGATTACAATCTAATGAGATCCATCTTAAAGTCTTAATATTACGGAACATATCTCCAACATGTGTAAGTGCATTCCAATGAATTCTAAATACTTTCAATGATGGTGCACTATCAAATATAGTGTTTGATATACTTTTCAATTTATTATATCCCAAGTCAATGTCTAATAATTTTGGTAAATTTAATGCACCATCCTCAATTGATTCAATTTGATTTGAACTTAAGTCAATGGTCGCAAGATTAGAAGCTCCAGCAAATGTAGATCGTCGCACAATTGTGATATTATTTCTATACAACTTAAGAATTTTCAATTTATTTAGTCCATCAAATGCGAAATCTTCCACATCAGTGATTTTGTTCATATACAACCGAATTTCTTCAACATTTTTTGCTTTTAAAAATATCCCCTTTGGAACCAATTTAATCGAAGCGATTGATATATCAATCTCACTTAAATTTGGAAACTTTTCGAAAAACACAGTTGGAATTTTTTCCACAATTGAAGTATTATGCAAATAAAATCTTTTAATTGTGCTCTCATCTAATGTACTGATTATGTTTATTTCTTCGTCTTTCTCAAAAGTGCCATGTACTGAAATGTAGCATGTTTCGTCGTTTTGAAATTCTGTCGAGCAATGTAGATCAATTGTTTCAACGTAAATTAAACATAGCATAAATTGTAGAAGAATTAAAAACCTACAAAATTACAAAAAAAAAATTGTTTTGTTCAAATATTAAATATTCTTGAAATCAATTGTTATATTATTCTTACCATTTGTGATTAGTTTTAATTATTATTCCCATTGCGACTATTCCACCGATCTCACTTTTTTAAAATGTAAAATTAAACAACGCATTCAGTTAATTTATAACAATTATTTTAATTTTTATTTACCAAATTTTAAATTTACAGAACTAGTAACTATATGTATTCAATTATACTTTTACTTCAACAATTGTCAATAACAAATTGATAATGAAAGTTCTTATACTAAAGATATCATACGTGTTGAAAAAATGTTTAGGCAAGTAAGTAGGTATGATAATATTTTTATAAACTTGAAATTTGAAATGTGTGTGTGTGTGTGTGAGAGAGAGAGAGAGAAAGAGTTCATTGACCTACATAACATATCAAATGACATTTAAATAACTAACTTCTTTAATATCGGCGCAACAGACGACCAACTAAGAAACTATACTTTATTACCAGATGAATCAAATTGAGTGGAGAGAGATGCGTAGTAACATTATAAGGATATAAGATAATTTTAAATAATAATGACTATTGATTATTAATTTTTCCTCCAGTGCATCTACTTTTTCTCTTTTTTTAATCATCTTACTATTATTTATCATTAAAAAAAAATGATTCTTAATCTTGATATTGTTCAAATTTTTTTGTTACCATTGGAACTTTTGCATCGAACTTTAAATATTATATTTTAAAATTTTATATATACATATTTTTTTTAACATATATAATTCATATTTTACTATTTGATACTTTGCTTCTGATTAAAATTTATTTTTCAATACAAAATTTCCATTACTCACCCACTTGATGGTTTTATCTAATTGTTTTATTTAATCTATAATTTCATTTTAAAGTGTAAGCTTCAAATTTTTATTCATTATCTTGATATTTTTTTTATCTAAGCAATATCACAACAAGTTTTCAACTCGATGAAAAATAAATTTCATAATAAATTGGTCATAGTTAGACAGATTTAGTGGAAATATATATGGTTAACGTTTATTATAGGAACGAACGACTGAAAAGAAATAGTAAAAAGTTTTATTAATAAATCACATTTTTCCAGAGTTGGTATAAAAAAACGATTTATAAGAACAAAAAAAAAATTTTAATACACAAAAGTCTTTATTTTTTGTTTTTAATGTTTTAATTTTTTTTTTCTCTTTATTGCAATACGTTAAAGAAGATACATGTGAATGTTTTTTTATTTATTTTTTGCAATTCATTATTGCTCTCAATTCATAAATTAAATTACTGACTCAAAACTTAAGTTAATTTTAAACAACATAATCACCACAAATCTTAAATTTAAATTAGAATATGAAAAAAACAATAATATTCTGTTTTTTTTTTTCTTTAATTATCATCGAATTTCGATATAGTTACGCTGCGCATTTTATTCTTATATTTAATTTAATAAAATTCATAGAAAAACATTGGCCAATATTGAATACTCAATATGGGAGAACATAAGTTTTGTATGTTAGACGAAATTATTTAGTTTTGCATATACTTACACATAATAACAGAAATTTATTTTAAACTGTAAATAGTTTTGGTTTTTATATATTGACTAAATGCAATTGCCACAAAATGGTAACATACTTATATAAATGAGGTCATAAGACAATGTAACATTAATTTCTTTTAAATAAGATACTTTTATTTGGTCCAGCGGAATTAATTTGCTTCTTTTCTTATATTCTAATTCTTCTTTTCTGCATATATACTATATATATATAATAATTTAATAAAAAGATATGTGAAGCAGTATTTTTAACTTAAATAAATGAATTTAGAAAAATCAATGGATTATTATTTTTCTATTAACAATTTTAAGAATTTTTCCATTCCATTACGTACAAAGAAAATGCTGTACAATATTTAATAAAGCACGTAATAAAAGCCTATCAAATCACATTACAAGGGATCAGGAACGAATGTCTACTTTATTCATTGATTTATAAATTGCTAAAAAAATGTCTATATATCCGCAAAGACCAAAAAGATTATTTTAGGAGAAAAAAAGAACGGTTATTTTTTATTTTGCAGGAGTTATGAGGAAGGTTTAATTTCTAAGAATCGGCTATTTTTTTTTTGTATTTTTAATAACCTAAATTTAATCTTTCAATCTGTGTCATTTAATAAAACCAAGTTATTTTAATTAAAACTATATAATAAAATTTAAGTTCGTAAGTAAAACCTAAATCCACTCTGACTAATTCGTTTATTAAAAATTTAACTTCGAAAATAAGAAATAAGTAATTTCTTTTATTGCGTACAATCCATGAAAATACCTTAGAGAATTCTTTGAATTGTGATTTGTTAAAAAAAT
Organism: Catotricha subobsoleta; assembly: GCA_011634745.2. Classification (NCBI taxonomy): domain Eukaryota; kingdom Metazoa; phylum Arthropoda; class Insecta; order Diptera; family Cecidomyiidae; genus Catotricha; species Catotricha subobsoleta. The sequence goes on from JAABKK020015032.1 coordinate 12,833, forward strand.
TCAATAGGGTAGAAAATTATTAGAAATTCTTTGCTCATACATATTTCTAGGAAATCCTATTTCTATAGAAATTTGTTGTTTACCTTCATAGAGAATATCAACGAGTACATTTTTTTTAAGTATACACGAAATCAACCTGTTTCGACAGTTTTATAATGCTGTTATTTCAACTGTATAACCAGCAAAAGGACCTTTTCAGACTAACTAAGACTAGCTTAAATGTATTTTTGACGCGCATTGATAGAATTCTAAATAATTATTTTATTTAATATTTATTTAATACATATTTTACGGGATTTATCTGTGACTTTTCCATTAAAACAATGACTTATAAATTTCTAGAGCAATGATTTTTCATGGAAATAATTTTCTTGAATTTCTTTTAAAAATTTATTAGTCCACTCTATAGAAGTTTGAAAGAAAAAAGTTTTTCTTTTTTATGAAGTTATTGCTCTAATGGACTAAATTGATTTCACGGAATTATATTTGATTTAATTCTTTATTGATAGCAGCGACCAAAAAACCATTTTACAATAAAGAATGTATTTTTAAAATATATATATTTCGAAAAGTAATTTTAATTTCTAAGAAATTAAATTTGTAGTCTATTACCTAAATCTATTCGATTAATAATTTATGTATTATTTCTTTTCAGGTTACAATACTTTATGTGGGAACATTTATAGCTGGTATTGTTGGTAATGTGATTGTTTGTGTGGTCATAATACGTCATTCATCAATGCATACAGCAACAAATTACTATTTATTTAGTTTAGCTGTTTCGGATTTAATTTATTTAATGTTTGGTAAGTTTTATTCATTGATTTAAACAAAAAAAAAACAGTATTTCTATAAAAAAAAAATGAAACAATGAAACTGAAGAATTTATAAAAAGATCAAAAAAAAATATTTTTATCGTCATACATAATTATAGCGATTTAAACGAAATATCGAATTTCTAAATTACATAAGATGCCTATTAAAATTTATATTAAATATATAATAGAAAAGCCGTGCTGCTAAGAAACCGACATACTTTCGTCAATTTCATCTGTTTTTCAGAAGAGTATTTTGCTACATGTGCCAGCCTAATAACAACCGAATATATTAAATCGTATTTCGTGTGCGCTTTTTTCTTACCCCTTAATTTCTAAATTGAATTAATCTACTTTCTTGTACTTACTGCTTATGTTGTGAGTGTTTAATTCTTGTACGACATGGTTCATTTTATATAAAAATATTTATATAGAGAAATGTATATAAATAGAATGATATTAAGTTGTAGCTGATTTTAGACAATACATATGTAAAACGAAAACGAGTAGGTACCTACTGTGGATTATGAAATATAAATTAAGCTCTTGTATTATTATTATTTTTGCATTAAACATTTACGAGAGCTTGTGTATATTAGAGTAATCGTGTAACGTGTGATGTTATTTAAAATTGAAACAAAATATTTACGAAAGGTAAAGTCGGTTTGCTAACAACGACGGACAATAGTGGAAGATTATAAATTATAATGTCATACAAAAATATACTTTCGAAAGTATAATTTTGTGCCAGAATGTACATTACATTGTATAATTAGTATACTTCAAAAAGAAATTTAAAAAAATATACTTTGTTAGGTACACTCAAGGGAGTATAGACATATATAACTCCCAAAGACATAACTTCCAAATGTATAGGGACACAACTCTCAAAACAAAATGACTTAACTCCCAATTAAAAACGACATAGTTAAGTTACAATTGCATTAACAGTTAAGCCGTTATTTTAATTGGGGGTTAAGTCAGTCTCTTTTAGAGTAAAGTCCAATAACAAATTTTGGGAGTTACGTCGTTGGGAGTTAAATCAGGGTCCCTACTCAAGTTAACCATCTAATATATTTAAAATAAAGTATAGACATTACACATACAACGTGCTCTAAGCTATACTTTTGTAATCTGTATACATTGAAAGACTACCAAACTTTCAATAGGGAAAGGGATATAACGATCTAGGAGATTATTTAAATAGAACTTTAATTTTAAAAAAATAAATGTAAGATAGTAAATTGGTTCGTATTGTGTACAGTAATAATTGATGTCAATTACAATAATATTTTTATTCCCTTGACGCGTTTCATTGATATAAAACCTACATTATATTTTTAAAAATTCGCGTTCAAAGTTTTATTTGGTATCTTTGGTTACAATAACGGCGTAAGTAGATATTGTATGGATTGCAATCATTTTTTTTATGATGTTCTATTTTCCCGAAAGCTTATAAAAACATGCAATAAAAGGAAGCTATATTATAAATATATACAGAAAAAATTGATTTACGGAGAAATTGAAAAAAATGTTATTGATAAATGAAGTGTCTTATAAAATGTGTACACTGTACATAAAGAAAACTCTATTTCATTGTATGTTTGCTAACTAATTTATTGAGATATATTAACATCATCTGTTTGTTGTGCACATGAATAATGAAAACACGTTCTACCTTATGTAAATTACGAAAACCCAAGAGTATGAGAATGATATAAATAATGAATGAATGAAATTAACGTGCCTAAGTGTGAAAATTTAATACACATTTACAATACGGTGATATCAAATTGGTGTAATATCATTTACCATCTGAAAACATTCAAATTACGAACATAATTATTTATGCTTATTTTTATGTAAACCTAAGTCCACAAAGGGGATATTAGACCTTAAGGGGATGGCTCATAGCACACTTTAAGGATGGCAAGCATTAACTTGTGTAACTTGAAAGTTTCGTACTTTAGAGCTAGAACGTTACACTCGATAGTTTATATGAATTTCATAGAATTAGACTGGATTGTCTAGATTTTGGTCTGCACTTATATAAATGTTGGTACTAGTTTTGTCTGCGGTAATATCTAAACATCAACATATTAAAAGTGTAAACGAAGCGTTTATTCTAAAAGTGCAATGCGCTTAAAAAATGTATTTTGACACCATTTAAACCACAATCAATGGCGACCATTTTATTTGCATTTATGCCTGCATCGTAGCGTGTTCAGTAATTGTGAATCGTTTAAAATTCAATTACAGATTACGCGTGTTGAAGCTTTTGTCGGATAACACGTGCTGATGCTTATCGTCCTAAACATTTAAATTGTGTAGGTATATTGAAAAAACTAATTCTCAACACATTTAAAACGTAAATCAATAAAGAATGTAACTATTTTGGTTTAGTCCGTGATGGTGCTTTTATTTAACGTGTTAAATCATTTGAAATAAAAAATACAAATACTTTTGAAACTAAACTGAATGATGTTTTTTTTTCTTCATTCATTTTTACAGCATACGAAATTTTCCCTTCCAAACATTTTTTTTTCTTTGTCGATATTTCATTTTGTATTCACGATGAGTAATTTAATTGAATTAACTACGCACACAAATGTATATTAAAATCTCTTATTATATGTAAATTGTGAAGCCTAATATTCATTTAATATTATTTCTTAACATTTAAGCATTTGATTTTTCAAGTTACGGAAGGAAGTTTGAATTCAACTGAAATTGAAAAGAAAGTTTATCGTATTAGAATTTGTGATAAAAATAGGTACTTGATATCCATATTGGAGAATTGAATATATGTATCATATTTTAAAATGGTTAAAATACTTATTGTATTTAAGTTAAAAAGCATCTGTTTTTTTATTATTGTTATTTATTTTTTTTAGAAATAAGTGAGTTTAAGATAAACATTAAGTATATTACGTGACCTAAAACTTTTAAGTAGCTTTAAAATTCAAATGAACGTAAGTATTAAATTAATATATGATAACGTATATCATATAAACTGATTCAAGAATGAACTTTTATTTTATTTCAAAAAGTGTGGTAAAGTTCCGAAAAGACAAAATAACGTATTTGAAATTTTATTTCCAATTTCGTTACTTGCATTTAAGCTTTGAAATGTTCGGGATATACTTACCTTTTTTGTTGTTTTTGAAATCAATTTTTGCGCGTAGTTTGGTAGGAAAAGTTTGATTGGATAATTTAATAAGCTTTCATTCATCGCAAAATGATTTCAATGGAAAATCCATACATAAAATTGGAATTTTACTGCATTTCAATCTAATATTTAATCTGTTTTATAATAGGTAATGATGCTCAAAAAGATCTAACAGAATGGAAATTAAGAAAATTATAGTCATATAACATATTTAAATCGGTATCAAATGAATTGGAAAAATAAATGATATTATTAAAATAGATTTGAATTATAATGTAAGTAATTAAGATAATAATTCACAAACTTGTTAATTATTTTTCAATAAAAAACACTGCGCTATTAATTTGTAAACCGTTTTCTCAAAAATGAAATTAAATGAACTTAAATCTATAATACACGTCGTGTTAATTTTCATTAAATCAAAATAAGAATAAGAAATAATTTTCTTAATAATTTAATATTGCAAGACACGAACGAACTACTGAAAAACAGAACAGTTTATCGAATAAGGTTTATGGCCTTCATAATTAAAGTGCTTAGGGCCAGGAATTGCCTCAAGACACAATTTAGAAAAAAATAAATAATTATATATATAATATATATAATATATATATTGATTCCTGTGATTTTCTGACTAAAATCTCTTTATAAAACTTGAGTGCTTTTCCTTATTTTCTTTTGTTTCAATTACTATTTCGAGAAATGAACTCTAAGCAATGATTATTACATCAAAATAATATAATGACCATGAACCGAAAAATACATATTTACTTTTCTATTTGATGCACACTAAGCTTAAATAAGCGGAAACCGGAAAACCTATTCCACCGTTGTTATAAATACACAATGAATATAAATATAGAAAAGACACATTATGTATCATCATGTAGTACTAACAAAGTGCGATGACAGCAAAACAGCTCTCCTGTGTAATGAAGCATTAACGATATGGTAGTGATGATGATGGAAACAGTAATGATTACTTGAAAAGCTTTAATTTTTTTCATATAAATAAATGCTATCAAAAAAGAAAATGTGCCACCAACACTAATATTCATCAATCGTAATTTGTGCAATAAATAAATATAAAATTTTCACAGAAAGTACTTATTATAGATATTCTACTGATATAATATTATGTGTACAAACTATGCACCGTATTAATAGTGTACTAGCTGAAAGCATAGAAAAAGAAAGTATACCCAATAAATAACATAAAATGTTATTTTTCCTAAAAAAAAATAAATAAAAAAACCAGAAAAGTTTTCATTAAAAGTTTGAAAACTTATGATGGGTGCTAAGCTTTCTCTACTTATAAAGAGATGGAAAGGAAAAACAAAATTCAATGAATAAAATTAAAAGAATTTACGATTCGAAAAAAGAAAAATCAAAAAAAGTATTTCATTTATTTTCGAAGTTTAAAAGAAAAACACATAAAATAATCAGTTAAACTCTCACTCAGACACTAATTAAACATTTTTAGATTTATTGAATTTTTTTCAATGTTAAAAATTGTTGTGATTCTATAGTACGAGTTTTCAAATAGATTGACTGATGACCCTAATATTATTATTGGTACAAATTATAGGTTTTACTCTTTTATTTAAGTAGGTGCGAGAGTAGCCAGAGCTAACTTGTATAAAATATAGGTTAATATATGTATATGTATACATATATATTTTTGTTTAAATCGTAGGTTCGACACCAATATTTATTCTAACTTAAAGCTTGAAAAGCAAAAACTAATTAACGTCAGTATAATAAATTTCCATAATATTTTAAATTTAGGTACAATAATTTAAGTCCGACAATATAAATTTTATTGACTTTTAGTGCTTCATAATAGGCCCAAACATAACACCATTCAAAATAACATTATTTTATTTCCTTATTTTTGTTTGCAGGTCTTCCCTATGATTTGAGTTTATACTGGCATCAGTACCCTTACATGTTAGGATTGGGATTTTGTAAACTAAGAGCTTTGATATCTGAAGCGTAAGTAAACCATATTATTTTACTTGAATACCTTTTTTCATATTGTTTCTGTGGACTGCTATTATTAAACATCATCGATTTTTGTAATGTTATTTTCCATAAGAATGACAAATCTTAAATATCTGGATTTTCTTTTCTTTCTTTTTTTTTTAACTAAATAAGAGGATCAAAAGATAAATTTGGTTTTAAATATTATGTTTCAGGAAGTCTATTTTGTTTCCATAAAATCATAATCATATTTGCGATAAAATTTTGAAGATTAACCCTCCAAAAATAACTTTTCAACACCCATTAGAAGATGTATGAGTTTTATAAAATAGAAAAAAAAAATTTAAATAAAATTTATTTGTACAACAATGAACAAATATTTTTATTAGTCCCTTGATATGTAGATTGTAATACTCTCTGTCGGTGTTTGTGTGTTTACTTTCGTTTCTTTTTCATCATTTCTGTTATCATCAAAAAACAAATATTGCAAATTTCTAACTCAAATTTTCTTTATATTAAGAGCATGACGAATGAACAACATAATAGAAAAAAAAAACACACACACAAATTTCATTTGCTCGATATACGCACATGAATGCTCTTTTATTATATTATAATATTTACGATAAATTGTGTTAAATAAAGGTTAGCATAGATAGAGAAGTAAAAGTAGAATTCTGATTAGGCTGTCGATTGAGTTATTAAATCATATCACGA
>JAABKK020015043.1:0-20927 GCA_011634745.2 Catotricha subobsoleta
TGAGGTTGCATGACCGTTTTGAGAAATGGTGAGTACGCTATTGTCTCAACTATCTTTTATATAGAGACTATAATAGACACTATACTGTGGATGGATTTTGATGGTCAATATACCAAAAGACGTAGAATTAAATTTCTGTGAAAATATATTTACTGGATTTTTTTTGAACATCCATAATTTTTTCTTTTTAATTTCTTACAAAAATGAAGTCGTGTACCAATCCATTGGTAGCATGTTTTTTTTTTCGTCTTGTGTATAGAATACTGCTTCTGTTTTTAAATCATATTTTCATTGATGCAATAAAGAGTATAGAAAAATATCTGATTATGTATGAGTGCATATTTTTGAATCTGAAAACACACACATGTTGCGTTATATATTTCTATAGAAAAATCTATATTGTCATATCGTTCTTAATGCAAAATGTCCTTCCTCTAATCTTAACTGTATGTATTGAATGATGTTTTTTTTATTTCGCCTTTTATTTTTTTGATATGTATAGCCTGTAATACTTAGGTACCTAATTGTCTGTATGAACTGAACCATTAAAAAACTTAATTATAGTTTAGTTATGGAAAAATATGCTATAAGTATTTGAGATTTTGTTTCATATAATTCTTATTTCAAGGACTCATCAAAAATTTAAAATGTTAGACAAATTAAATTTATCAAATGCGCACACTCCATAATTGAAGAGAATTTAAATGAAAGTTATGTTCGTTCTGATTTTTGTCGGTTTAAATTTAACACCGTTAGAAATTTTTATTAGGAAAAATGATTCAAATATTCGATTATAAGTTATATAGAAAGAAATCGACAATTGTTAAGTACTTAACGACTTAACTTTAAATCGACACAAATTGTTAAATATCTTCATTAATGTCATGATTCATTGTTATGACCAAAAATTTCCATATATACGACTACTTTCTCGTGGATTGTTGAATCACGTGGTTTTTATGAATGACGATAAGAATTTGGTTTTCCCAGTTTCGAAAAATGTTAATCAAATTTTAAGAAATATTATAGTAAAGATTATAAAAAATAATTCGTTTTGTTTGATTTTACATTTTTAAGTAAAAAGATTCTTAAATATTATTATTCTTTCTTTATATTCTAAATTTAACTTTAATTCGAACTAATCAAGAAACTTTGATTTAAAGAACATAAATAAATATTTAGAACTAAAAATATCGTGCTCGTGCATACTCATAAACTTTTATTTGTATAACTAAATCTTCGATTCAAATTGTTTTAAGAAGTAGTCAATATTTACGTTTTGAAAGAAAGATCAAATTCTGAGAAATATAAATAACAAAACCCTCAGTTGAGGGTACGCATTACTAAATATTCGAGTACTTACTAACAATATTTCTAAATTATTATTTAAAATAAAAAAAGAAAAACAAATTACTTTTGCAAGACGATATTCAAAAACTTAAATGTATTGTATATCGTTATTTATAATTTTCTTTTAAAAAGTATTTAACTAAAATATAAACAATACAAAATTCTTATTTAATTTTTGACATTATCGTTTATTCCATCAGTAAGTTCTTATATTCGTCCCTGTACGCTGCAAGTACCACGGCGCAATGAAATTACAGCTAAATAAAAAAAATGTTTATTTAGTTCTTTTTCTTTTTGATAAAATTAATAAATTAATGTAATTTATTTACGTGTCCAATTTCTATTGAGTTGTTGTCCGCAAAAATTAGTGCACATAAGTTTTTGTTCATTATGATAATTGGTAGTATCGCTTCCACAAACAGGATTATATTCAGATGTCGTAGGACATTCACGTAAGCATCTCAACATGTCTGGTGTAGCGGTAGTTGTAGATGTTGTTGCGGGTACTTGTGTTGGAAATTGATTTGGTTGTGGTGTGGTTTGACGTGGAAATCCTCCTTGTCCAGGAAATTGATTTTGCTGTTGCCCAGGAAATTGATTTTGCTGTTGTCCAGGAAATTGATTTTGCTGTTGTCCAGGAAATTGATTTTGCTGTTGTCCAGGAAATTGATTTTGCTGTTGTCCTGGAAATTGATTTGGCTGTCGTCCAGGAAACTGATTTTGCTGTTGTTCAAAGTTATTCGAATTACCAAAGTTATTTGGATCACCAAAGTTATTTGGATCACCAAAGTTATTTTGACCTGAGAATCCTCCTTGCGGTAAAGCAGAAGCTAAACCGCAAACGGCTTTACCGAAAAAAAAAAATGATAATAATCAAAAATAAATTTTATTTTTACTTTGACGAATAAATTTGCATATAAATTTCATACAATTAATTATTCAGAATATGTATTGATGTTTCTGGAATATAATTATTATTGATAATACATACATAGCAAAATATTCTTGAAAAAATTTAAACTTGAAAAATATAAACACAGCAAGATTAACAGAAAAACCGGTTATCCAAGAAGAAGGTGGTCTATTAATGTTTGCTTTTATATTACCATAAATTTTTATATAATTATTCGCAAATATTGTGGTTTTAAAATATTTTTTTTATAAATAAAACTAAAATTCAAGTAAATGAAATGCAGTTTTATTTCTCTAAATATAACTTACCTAACATCACAAAAGCATAACAGTATCGCATAATTTCAAATTATAAGCACTCAAATATTATTAAAAAAAACTTCTTTTTTATAAATTATAAATCACTTTATTTAAATATTGACTATATTACAAGTATGAGGTACTAACTATACCATTCAACAATCAAACAACATATGAATAGTTAATCGTAAGTATTCCTATGAAAAGCTCAATATTGATAACCTCGTTCTTGATCAGTAACATAATATGTACGTAAATAAGTGTTTGTGTGATATGATGTGATGTGATGTGATGTCACGGTCGCTATAGTTCAACATACTTACCAAAAATCTGGTAATATTTATGTACGGGATGAAAGTTATAATTAGTTATAATTCGAACGATAATTTTTAAATTAAAAAAAATTATCATAATTTATATTCATCTACAACTCTTTCGTTAGTAGGTCTAATCGATCAATCAACGATATGCGACGTTGAAATTCGAATAGCTCGGTCTTGGTCTAATTGGAATATCGGAACTTGATCGAAAAAATATACTATCGTAATGAGAAAGAGGTGCTAAATGCTCCTAGCTTAAACCAGCGTAATGTGTTATCTCACAGACAAACGTCGGAATTATGTTCAGAATCAATGTGTAACCTTTTTTCTCAATGTAAGGGCACATAATTATACAAAGATTATATGAACTTTGACAGTTTGGGTAAACGTCCTAAACGAATTTACGTACGCCCATCTAACTAGTTAACGCACTGCTACAGTGACCATTGCTTACGACGTGTCGTATGCGATTGTCATTGTAGGAGGGTCTTTAGCATTAACTATCTTTCCGTTAACATAAACGATTGTAAGTTGTTCTAACCTAAGATACCGAACGTAATTTAGTTACGTAGACTTTATGTAAATGTACTTAAATTCTTACGAACTGTCGATTTAGCGTAAGTTATAGTAACACTACTATTGCGAAAGTCGCCACAAAAGTGCTGTAGGACAACTTAATATAAAAAATGCGGAGACCCACCTATAAAAATATATATAATAAAGTTCGCCGTGTTAAAAATAGTTCGCTTTGTTTGTTGTGACTAGGAAATATATATCTTTAGAAATACTTAAAAATACATAAGTAAGTATTAATTAAGTAGTAATTAAAAGGTATTTGAAATGTACATACAAAAACAATTTTGTGTACTCGTCTTCGGAGGACATACACCGTAATTCGAGTGCGTGCTCGATTTACTAGGGCACAGCGTACTTTTTCAATAAGTATACGTACTCTATATTAAAATATGCTCTTTGTGCCTTTTTTTCTCAAAATCGAAAGTTATTTTTTCAAAATTTTTCTTCATTTAAAAAAAAATATTTTTTCTAAAATTAAGGTATTGGTTTCGTAATTTTTTTTCTAGATATCAGGATTGAGTGGTGGGATATTTTACGAAAAATGAAGTCGTGTACCAATCCTTTGCCAGTTTGTTTTTTTTTTAGCACCATAGAGTTGTTAGATACCTCTGAGATTAGCTTTCATTTGACTTTTTTTCATGTAAAATAATGAATTACATTTCTAGTGCAATTTTTTGAAATTTCGTCGAAATTTTGTAATCTCAGAGGACAAAAAATGTATGCGACCGTGAGATGTCGGACATATTAAGTAACAACTATAACAACTCTATAGAGCACTTAAAGTAAAATATATTCAGGCTCACTCAAAAAGAATAGACTTAATTACTTATTATTTTTATCAATATATATATATATTTCGTGCGATAATTCAACTTAAATATGTAATATATCTAATTAACAGTTTTTTAACCGTCAATGTATACTCCAAAAATTCAAAGATATTATCACCTCAAAAGTACTCCGCACTATCTAATGGTAAATTGGAGTTTGTTCCATTTCGCCAATACGTTACTTACACATTTTTTTTTTTGTTTTTTTCGTTTTTTTTTTAATAAAAACTCACGACGAGTGGCGTGGCATGTTATACATTTCTCAATATTCTCTTTTCAAGTATAAATGGTAAATGCGAGAGTGAAACAAATACATTAAACTTGTATTTTGTAATATAAGGATTTTAATATATAAGAAATAGTCTTCTATTCGTACGTAAAGTACGTACTGTTTTAGTTGGAATTCATTTATATTAAATGTAAATGAACCGTGTATCTTTAGTACCTACAACTTAGTATTTATTATATTTTACAAATGACCATATTGACTTGAAAAAGACTCATAAACTAAAGTTTAACCAAACAATTATTTAAATAAAATAAAAAATATATATTTTTTCTAAATTATTCTATAAATTAAAAAAAAATGTCGAATATAAGTGATAAGGTAAGTTTAATTTTCTATAGTTAAATTGGAAAAACTTTTTGATATGTTATTTATCTATGGTATCACATAGAAATAGGAAATTTATTTTATTTGCTCTCCTTATGCAGTGTATTTGTGTGCAAATTTTTTTTTTTACTGTGTTGCTTACGGTGGAAACATGGCACCAATTGAATATTATTTCATTTTTGCATAACATGCAAAATTGAAAAAAAAAATGGTTTTTAATTTATTTTATTTGAAAAACAAAGAATTGGCGTTGTTTGAGTGCCATGGTAATTTTGCAAGATATTGTATTTTATTTCATATTTTTCTTTTTGTATTTTCTACTTTCTTTTGTTTTGGAGTAGTTTGCAAATTTTCAATATTATATATAGAAATTGGTTTTAATATAGAATTGTTGATTAGGGGATGGGGATTGTTGGAAAGTGCGCTACACCCTTAGTATATTATAACTTATAACATGTTTATGTATGATTGTGTATGTAGTGAATAATTGTCAGTGGTTTTTTCCCAAAAGTGATATATTTTTATGAATTTTAACAACTTTTTAATGATTTCTTGTCTTTGTTAAATAAATACGTGATAATTTAAATACGCGTCAATAAAATTTATTTGACTAATTAAATTGTTGAAATGTTACAATTGATAATACATACACTTACTTGGTTACAATAGTCGCAATATTTTTGTAAATCACGTATTTTCATATTGATAAGAAATGTAAATAAAAGAAACTTTTATTTAGTCGTAAAAGAATTTTTCTTAATGTTAAATGAAAATTTAAATATGGAATTTATTAATTATAATAAAAATTATTATTTACAGGTTTGTGATGTACATTTGTACTCAGAAATTGCCGATTTAAAGCAAGCGCTTGCTGAAAATCATTCTCAGTTGATAGCAATGGAAACAGCTTGCCTACGTGAAAGTGATCGTCATGTTGAATTAGAAGATAGTTTAATAGCGTGGCAGGATAAATACGATCGCTTACATGAATCTCATAAACGTGTTCAAAAAGTAAATCAAAGCTTAGAAGATAAATTATTGAAATTAGTAGATAGGAATACTGGTGAACGAGCACAACTAACAAGCGATGTAGCCACATTGAGTGTACGGTTAGCTCAGGCTAATTATAATATTGCAACGTTACAACGAGAGATCGTAAGACTTTTCTTTCTTAACTAATATTAGGAAGATGAAATAATAACAGCATATTTAAACCCTTAAATAATATTAAAATTGTTCTAGGAAAGGTATAAAGCCGACATGAGTTTAGCTATTCAATTGTTACAATGTAAACCAGACAGTTTTGTATCTCAAAAGGTTGCCTCGGTAATATTTAATTGGAAATATTTTAATTTGGCTTTAATTAATTATGATTTTCTTTTTGTTTTTCAGCTTCCACAAGAAATCCAATCAAAAGTTTCACAGTATGTTCGATTAGATACTAATTCACATTCTGATTCAGAAGGCAGTACAAGTGGTGTAGGCGTAGCAACAGCAACTTCATATCACGTATTACCGGCATCTGATAGCCCAGTTTCATCATGTCCATTCCCACCAACTGCTATGGTATATGCAATGAGAGGACTTGGTAGGTTTACTATTTGTCAATACGAGATAAGTACTTAAATTAATCATTTAAATTTTTGATTTTAGATGCCCCACCAAGTGATAATCAATCAGGAAATAACAGCAACGGACAAATGATATCACCATCAGTTATGGCTAAATATCTTGATGATAAACTAAAAGCAAGTGAAATGAAACATTGCGAAACATGTTTGTGCTCAAATCGTGATTTGACTGTATTAGCCGATACTGAAAAATCCTATAGCATTGGAACGCAGACAATTTTACAGGGTGATGCCAATAATTCGTTGTGTTTACGTTGCAATAGCAATTTAAATTCTCCATCACGTACAAATAGTCCTTACATAATGAAATTAGTGAAATCTAGTGATTCAGTGATATCAGAAACGAAAAGTAGTGTTTCGGGAATTGGATCAAATGAAAAATTATTTACTTTAAATGCAAATAAAAAGGATGATTTAATGGTGAATCCAATTTTGGGACATCATCGTCTATGTGATCGTAGTTCGACAGGTATTGGAAAAATGTTTGACTCAACAAGAAATACTGGCATATCTACTGTTGTTGATATTCATTCTAAGTTAAGATCACCGAATCAAGCTGAAACAAGAGAAAAAATTATGAAAATTGATAGCTTAGATCCAGACAGTAAGAATGGCAGTTTACAAAACAGTATGGCTGTAGCCGGAAGTTCTCATAGCCTGTCGAGTAAAACTAGTAGTAATGTAAATATTGATGGTGCAAAATTATTCGAAAGTTTCAATAGGAATTTAATTAAATCAATTAAGGTAAATTTTTCAAAAAAAAAATATTCAGGAAATGTAATAGAGTTTTATTAAATATAAATTGTTTTTAGGCTGATAATCCAAAGGTATCAGGACCGCGTTTATGTGCTTTGCGCATACAAAATGGAAGTAGTAATATATTATTAGATAATATAGAATCAGAATCTTCTCCAATAGTATATACACGACGTAGTCGATTTTTAGATGAGGAATTAGACGAAAACAAAGATATTATAACGTCACATGATCATGATAATGGACGCATTGAGAAAAATGTGAAAATTTCAATGTTAATGAGTGGTAGTGTGGCATCTCCAGCAATATGTTCACTAAGTGAAAATAAAACTGATTATGAAAAATATCATGATGTAAATACGGAGCAACCAGATATACGCGAACAACAGACAAACGCAACAAATTTGAATCAGTCAAATTCTTATCCAAAATTGAATAACAATAAAATAAATACAAATATTAATAATATATTCAATAGTGATGATGATCGGGAACGAGGAGTATCATTAAATCGGCAGCAACATCATTTAGATAAATTAGAAATTGACACAATATCAAGTAGATGTGATGATGCTGCTGTTGCTATATCAATACCACAATCATCGAGTTTCATATCAAGTGATATTGATGTTCACGAAAGTACATTATTTCGACGTCAACAGTTAACACGTGTTGCTGAATGGGTACAAAATAATCATGTTATGGATAATATTACAACATATAATAGTTCAATGGAAGCTCTGTCCATTGATTCGGGTTACAAAACAAAAATTAATAATAATGGAAATAGTGGTTTAATAGATAGAGAATTAAAGTCAAATAATAATAATGGTAAAAATGATATGTTAATGATGTGCTCGTTAAATAATCTAAATCATCATACAATACAACCAAAAATATCATCATTGAGTGATGATATTAAATTAATTAGTAGTAATGATTTTGCTCAAACAAATACTATTTGTAAGAATAACAATGCTAATGCGCTTATTAATAATAAGATATCGCCACAAGTCGATCTTGCACAAATGGAATATAATGTTAAGCAATTTTTGCTAAAACAAAATGAATGGTCTGGTTCACCATCAATTCATAATCATAATAATAGTCATAAGAATTATTCGCCAGAAACAGAATTTGCACAGCCATCCAATACTGTTACCAAAAATCCGCACAGAACTGAAACCAATCTTTAGATTATTATATAATATAAGTAAAAAAAAAACGTTAAATTATAAATATTGAAAATGAATTGCAATATCAATTAACAAAAACTTTATTAAAATGCATTATTATAAATTATAAAATATTCTTCAAACCGATATTAAATTATATTTCGTTTCTTTTACGACCTGTAATGTGCGTTGAATAAATGAAATAAAGAAGCGCATAAAAATAAAAATACGATCGAAAAATCAAAAAGCCAAGATTAATTAGCAAAGCATCTATTTACTTTTAGGTAGAATACCTACATAAACTTATAATTAAAATTAAATGTTTCTAATACGAGCAATCTCATAACTAACTACTGGTTACTGTTCTGTAAATGATTTACTTCAAACAGAATTTCTCAGTTTCGTCCACTCTTGATAAGGACTAGTGCCACTTATAGACTGATAGCCATATCAGGGCACCCACCTTAGTCTATTTGGTGGTTTTTCGTAAATAACTTATAAATGATATGTGTAACAACAATATTTTATATTACAGCTACCCCTAAATTTTGAGTGTGTACAGTTTTATCAGGTTCTATCTGTATGCGTGTCTGAGATATAGATGATTTAAATCCATTTTAGCCTATGGTTTGACACACACAAAAAAATCGGAAATTTCTAGCGTGCAAATTTTGGAAAACCAATGACAATTTTTTTCAGTACTAGTCAAAACTAAGATAATTTCGTCAAAATATTTGGACAAGGTATCCTTTACATGAAGTCTAACAATTTCTGATTTTTTTTGGTCAAACTATAGGCTGAAATCGATTTAATTCATCTATATCTGGGACACGCATAAAGATAGAACCTTTTTCTTTTCGACAAAATCGTAGACACTAAAAAGTTAGGGGTAGCTCGAATGCAAAATATTGTGGTATCACATATAATTTATAAGTTTTGTACGAAAAACCACCAAATTGACTACGGGGGGGGGTGACGTGTCCAGGTATGGTTATGGATAGCTATAACATAATTATCAAAAATAATTTTGTATACAATTTTCATTTAAAATAGCTATGGTAATTTGTTAATGCAAGGAGTTAATCATATCAAGATATTTCATCGTACCTAACACTGTAGATACACTAGAGAGTTAATGATGATATTAATGAAGTTTTAACCAATTAGAACGCGTTTTACGTCATTAGTAATTAATTAGTAATTATCTCTCTAGTGTATCTAAGGTATTTAATAGGTACATATATTCAGCATTTTATACATACCCAACCATTAATTAAATACAATAAATCAAAAGTTATTACATGGATGACTTTGCTATTAATTTAGTTAGTTGTGTAAAGTGGCACAAAACAGCAAACAAACAAAAAATTATAAATATTTAACAATATATGTACTGTTTGTTTCTAATAGATATTTTAGTAGATCAAACTTTACTGCTACTGTTCAAAGACTAGTGATTACATTGATATATTGCATTTCATTTGATTATTATTTTTGATTAATTTTATAATTATTATTATACCTATACCAATTTATGTAAAAATAAATAATATAATATAATCTATAATTGCCCTGCCGAAACTATTGCACATCGCCATTATCATAATCATTATAGCAGTTTATTATCGTCATTTTATTTTATATTAATTGTGAAACTGAAAAGCATTCCATTTTCTTTTATTATGAACTTTAATTGTAAGTTTCATAGTTTTTTTTCTCTTTATTTTCTTTAATTTTAGACGAATGAATTTAATCTTTGTGCATACATACGTAGCTGTTGTAATATTAAGGGAACATTAATGAAAATTACAATAATTTTATTTTGCTGTCTTCCTTGGAATTTTTGTACGAATAAAAGATATTGTTTTAATTTTATATTTTATTTGCCTTGCACATTTGACCTTTTTGTGATCATCATCGAGCCAATAGGTTTATTTGTCTAAGAACATAATACTATTATGTATCAAAGAATAATTAGTAGATTTTCTTTGCTATTATCATGAAAATTATAATAATTAATATAGCTAAACCATTAATTAGCTGGAATCCGAAATTATGCGAACTGGCTTCGTACACAGAATTTCTATCTCAGCGCAGTATCAAAATACGTACAATGCAGCAACGTCGAATTATAAACTTAATAGATGGTCTAGGTGTAATTATTTCATAATATACTAATTACAATAATGTATAATATGTTACAGTCATTTTATACAGTGCACTAGTGTCCATTCTATACTGTGTCTTGGCTGATCTTAAATATTATACTAATCAGCACCATCTCTCCCCCTAAATATTACAACAACTCGGCTCCGTATCCACTGTAATAAGATAATATCGGCTAATTTATGTCCATAGGAGCGAGAAGTGCAGCTAGTTGCCGTGCTTTGCGAGAAAAGTGTGGCATGCACGTTTTTTTCGTAACTAGCTGCACTCTTCGCACCTATGGACAAGTATTAGGATATAATTCAAGATATATTTCTTTAATATGTGATAGGGGAGTAATAAAACCGAAAGTTAGAAACCGAATCGCAAAAGAAAATTATCTTTATGTTTTAACGTTTTGTGATTGATAATTTTTGTGCGATATGGTTTTTAACGTCCGGTTTTCTTTTGCAGATACTGTTTTCTAACCTATGATGTATAAGCAGAATTAAACACAAAGATTTTTCTATTCAATATTATATTTAAAACAAAAACCGTGTACTCTACGATATACCTATTTATTACATAATTAATAAATAAATATTTAAATAATGTGTTTTTTTTATTAATCGATACAAATTAGGGGTGATCGAAAATTACCTCTTTTTTGTTGTTGTACGGTGTGTAGGTATTTAAAATTGGTTGCAAACTGTGACTTTTTCTCTATGATCCTTCTACTCCACCACCTCTTTTACACTAAAACCTCTTAATAACTTTAAAGTTAATTTGGGGGGTGACCGGGTGAATATGGAAAGCTAGAAATTTATCTTCTTTTATAAAGTTTTAGACAATTCTATTACTATGGTTCATTTTTCACTGAGTTATGGTCATTTAAAACAACTGCTTTCCAGCTAATTTAAGTATATAACAAACAAAAACAAGCTGCCAATTAATTGGTATACGACTTCATTTTTGTAAGAAATTAAAAGAAAAAAAATTCGATGTTCCCAGGTTAAAAAAAAAGGCCAGTACATATATTTTCACAGAAATTTAATTCTGCGTCTTGTGGTATATTGACCTTCAAGATCCGTCTGGCCACACCCGAGTTCCAACTCAATATGCAAAAAAAGAAAATTGGGTCCCACGATCCAAAAACAAAACAGTTCAAAAAAAAAGTTGAAGAAAAAAAATTCTGCGTCTTTTGATATATTCACCATGAAAATCCGTCTACATGCATCGGAGAAAAAAAAAAAGTGAACAAAAAAAAAATTTATCAAACCAATTATGTACTTAATTTTCCAAATTTCTCAAAATTGAAGTAAAAATAAACAAATGCTTTCCAGCTAATTTAAGTATATAATAACAAACAAAATAGACTTCCAATGGATTGGTACACAATTTCAATTTTGTTAAGAATGGTACCAAAAGACGCAGAATCTTGTGTGCTCGTGAATATATATGGCTTGGTTTCGATTCGTTCATTAAATCTTAAAAAAATAAAAAAATAATATTCATATGAAATAATTCAAAACCAAAATATATTTATTCGTATTATACTATAGCAAAATCGTCCAGTGCAAAAAAAAAAAAAAATAAAAATTGGGTCCCACGACCCAAAGGCGAAATAGTTCAAAACAAATTAAGCATACTGACCAAGACTTGGCTTATTAAAACTCGTGATCAATAGTTATATACCTACTTGTAGATGTTTCACAGTACAGTTAAAAAAAAAAACAAGCTGCCAATGGAAGTAAACGACTTTTTTTAAAAAATTAAGTAAAATTAATTATTAAAAAAACAAAAACAAAATAAGTAATATTAGAAGAGAAAATATATAAGAGTTTTATTCTTTTTTTTTTTTATATACAATCTTCAAATTTATCGAAGACAACATAAACAGCAATAGAAAATCATTTCTAAATAATGCAATTTTTTTATTGATTCTAATTTCTCATTTTTCAAAATATTTATTACATATATATACTTTTATTTTAATATCTCAAAGTCATAAAATTCAACCTGGGAGGTTAGTCGGATATCCGATATTTCGAATTTTCGATTCAATTACCTGAAGTGTTCTAAATGTTGAAACTTTGCATGTTTATACCATAAAAGACTTCAGAATAGATCACGCCGATCTTATTTTATGTAACATTATTATAAGTGTTATAATTATTGACCATTATTTGTTAATTTATAAAATTCGATATGCTAAGATCCGAAAATACAATACCAAATTTGAATGTATAAGTGGTCCTTTACAACAAAATTTTAACAAAAAAGTAAGAAGTAAGAAATAAGAATTAAGAAGTTTGACATGTGCAAACTTCTAAAATAACACAAAATAAGACTGCAATCTGGCAATAAATAATATTTCTTACTTCTTAATTTTATTATTTTTGTTGTGAAGATAGCAGCTTTTGTCTTATTTTATTATGTTTTGTAGGTTTGCACATGTCAAAATCGTTATTTCTTATTTCTTACTTCTTACTTTTTTGTTAAAATTTTGTTGTAAAGGACCCCTTATCGTTCAAACGAAAAAGAAAAAATATATTATAGATCTCGATTGTATGAAAACATTTTCCACTACAAACATACTGTGTCAGCGCTTATTGCAATTTCGAAAATATTTGTATGGGGAAGAGAAGTTTTCTTTAAATTTAAATTAAATTATAAAATTGTTAATAATTAAATTATGCATGTTTTGTTAAGTTTCAAGATCTACATCTAATGCAATATTTTTTTCTAATTATTTCATATTATAGTAGGATTTTTGTACAAATAGTTGTGAAATTGCAATAAGTGCTGACAGCGTTCGTAGTGGAAAAAGTTTTCATACAATCGATCTATACTCTTATTTGCGATACATTTATTCTTTAAGATATAAGATAAAACTGACTAACGTACAAAAATAGGTAGATAATAGAAAATTTGCGCATTTTTTCGAGCATTTTCAAATTATAGGAGAACTGCGAGCCAAATTAATTGTACAAATTGTACAGTTTGGTTATTAAACTAAATATCTTTTAGATTAAAAATTCAGATCAAATTTTAGAAATACCAATACGAAAAAATGATTGGTATTTCAATGATTTTGCTTACCAAAATGGGACATATTTTTCCAAATCCAATCTGATTTTATTGCCTGCTCTTAAGAAGTTCGATTTTTTCCTGAGTAGGAAAAA
This sequence comes from Catotricha subobsoleta, assembly GCA_011634745.2. NCBI lineage: Eukaryota > Metazoa > Arthropoda > Insecta > Diptera > Cecidomyiidae > Catotricha > Catotricha subobsoleta. The sequence goes on from JAABKK020015043.1 coordinate 13,794, forward strand.
ATTCAAAGGAATGTAAGGAAAGAAAAGCAAATTCCAATCTAGGAAAATGTTCCAAAAAAAAAGGTTGAAATTCTTTACTTTCATTTGAGTTTTTCTTCTAAGTGTTGAAAATAAATCCAGATTGAAATTAGAAAAGATATGGATCATTTTGATAAGCAAAATAATTGGAATTCCAATGGTTTTTCCACATTCGAAATCCTACGATTTGGTCCATCACCATCCTAATTTTGACCAATTTAGCCATGATAAAAAAAAAAAAACAAAAAATTAAAACAAATTAAGAATGGTAGAATAGATTATAAAAATAAATCTTTTAATTATCGTGAGTTATGATTAATAAAAACACTATTTCGTTTCACTTATTTAATTATTATTCTAAAAGCTTTTTCGGTTTCAAAGAAACCATCATCAGAGATTGTTTTAATCACAACTAATTGTACAAATTATTTATTGAAATCAGGAACTGATGTTATCATTAAAAAACCATTACATCTAAAACATATTTTTATATTAGATTATAGTATTTCAAAATCAAGTGGACACTGGACGTGCATAAAGTATAACATTACAATAAATAAATAAGTAAATAGGTGTATCATATATACATTATAAATAAAATTTACTGTGTTATTGGTTTTTTTTTTTATGTTCATTAAAATTGGTCTATTTTTGTGTATATAGATAGCGACTCCCATCCATAAATGCACACGCTTTTGATTTCAGGGAGGGGTAGATTTAAAAAATTAAGATAGAGTAACTTTTTCCCATCGACGATTGCAAACTTGCTTCAAAATAAAATTGAGAACAAAAAAAAACGGTCTTCAGTTTTCAAATACCGCGGAAAAAACCGCGCTGTATGCAAATCGTATTTTGGAAATCGAGGTAGGGTAACCTTTTTCAAACCTAAAAAAGGTACTATTTTGTTCAAAATCGAGGTAGAGGTAGGGTAATTCTCTAAAACTTAAAAAACAAACTATATTTTCTGTTCAAAAACTTAAAAAAGATACTATTTTCGGCAAAATCGACATAGGGTAATAATTTTTTCAAATCTCAGGTGGGGTAAGCCACCCCCTCCCCCCCGTGTGCACGTATGCTCCTAACCATCTAGTTGTATTGGGTCAATTTTAGGTTTTTAATTTGTAATGAGTGATTATTTGTAATTACGTGTTCTGCAACAGCTGACTTTTCTATGGTTTGTTTATTGTTTATCACGTTTCGATATTTATTTTTGTTTGGCCGTAATAATTCAGATCGCATTGAGAAAATTTTATACTGTAAATACCGGATTTAGTTAATACGAAGAATTTCTTCACTAAAATATAAACAAACAATAATATTACAAACTGTTCATAACACAGTTCTAACTTTTATATTGATATACATATATGATGAAAATATAAAAATAAATCTTGACTGCTGTGATCAAATTTATTTAATAAAGTCACCCCTGGGCCCTTTTTCACAGAACTACAATTTGTGAAATAATATTCAATCGATTTTTAGAATTTGTATGTGTTTGTTTTATTTTTATAAAGATCGTGATTTTTTTTTTGTTTGTTTTGCTTTTTCCCACATTCATTTTGCTTTTCCTCTGGATTAAGTGGACAGATTTTGATGATTGATTCAACATTTCACAATAATTGAAAAAAAAAAATTAAATTTAAGAATTCATAATTTTTAAATAAATAGACTCACCACGCGTAAATTTTTTCGTATAAGCTCGATTGGATCCTTAAATATAACTTCTGTCTGACTATAAAATACTTTTAGTTACTATAAACGTTAGAAATTTTAAGAAATGCTACACCACTTTTTGATTTAGGACCAAAAACTGAGAAGTTAAAATCCGCAGACTGTTTTCACACTGCAATCAATCTATAATTGAGTGTGTAGTGTTATCTCATCAAAATCCGTTCACTCAGTTCAGAGAAAAAGCAAAATAAGAATTAGTTCTGTTTGAATTCACTTTTTTGAATTAATTCGTATACTGCTATTAAGTTGTAGTCGTACAAAAATGTAATGCACATGGAACTTGGGTGAATTAAGTTCATTTAATCACATAGAGATATTAGTAAAGCGCTAGAATATCTCCATCTAAAATTCTGGACGACTTAAAGTCAAATTCCTCGTTCTTTTTGCTCTATATCAAGATTGAGAAGTTTTTTAATTGATTAATGATCCACTATTGGACGCAGAATTAAATATTCTGAAAAATATTTAGATTTCGGTTTTGATCTGGGATGGTCTTCGATAAATGGAACTAATTGGAAGATAAAATAAAACTAGATATTATTATTTTTTAAATTTAATACTTGCAAAAATGAAGTTCTGTACCAATCTAATTAGCAGCTTGTTTTAATATATATAATTCTATGTTTCACAAACATATATAATTGCTTAAATTGTAGAATTGTGTCATTCAATTTCTAATTTCACAGAGCTCGTACACCCTTTCACAGCTATAATCACAGCTTACAATTAAATCTATATGTTTGTGAAACACTAAAAAAAAAAAATGTGTCATTTTACAATTTGCTTCAAAAACAAAATACATACCATACCCACTAGGGTAAAAAATCAAAATCGATTTTGCGCACGGTCTTGAAAACACTTACAAGGCTGAAAATTCACATACGAACTTCAGACCATATCTGATTTTTCTATCAATAGTAATCTGGAAAATTCGAATTTCGTTTTTTTTCCATAAAAAAAATTGCCACCCTAATACCCACCTATGGAAAAAAAAAAGAGGAAAAACGAAATGCGCATATTAGCCAAACCACCCTGTATTAATTCAAAATTGAGAGATAAAAAAATAAATATAATAAACATTAAATCAAATATAGAATATTAATTAACCGAGAGCCATTGAAGTACGTTTTTTAAGTTAATAAATGAAAGAGAAGAAAAAACGCAAATACGTACTTATAAAATAAACGTTCTGACTAAAACTTTATTCTAATTCTAATGACTATTGTTTTTCAAAATTGTTTTTCGTTATTATATGAATGGTATGGGTTAAATAAATGTCAACCCATTTTTCAATGCTGTCTGTTTTATTTTTCATTATTTTTTTTTTTTTATATTTAGAGAAATGAAAACAAAAACATAGAAACTTTTAACGGTTCCTCCAGATGTTCTTTGTCAACATGCCAATCATTTTAAAGCTTATACAAACTATACAGCCTTGTAGTATTATCCACGCTCGGATATCATATATTTTTAAATTCATATATATTTTGTCATCTTATTTGCTTGAAGGAATAAACAATTTTTTATGTAAAACTGCTACAGTCGTATCCATAATCAACCAAAGACGCCATATTAGATAAATCTAGAGCGACGAAGAAATGTCTATAAAAGATGCATGGAAATTATTGCGACGAATAATCTAGTATTATTGATGAAATGTATAAATTATTGATTACATTAAAAAGACATTTTTTGCTGAAATATTAATATTCAAAAAATTATAAACTAATAATTTAATAATGAATAGGTATTAAGTACTTACAATTAACTAATATATTTGTTTTTAATTTATATTTATTTGATTTGAGCATATCATACGTTCAATATTTTAATTATTATGTTGCGTAAACAATGGAGTAACTAGGCTGCGAAAACTTCGACTGCGCCAAGGCATCATAGGTTTAGGGTGTTTTTTTTAGCGCAAATTTTTTTGTCGGGCTTCTTTTCAAAAGAGCGCAATTTGCGAAGCTATGCCACTGCGCATGAACTATTTCTCTTTTTTCTTTTTTTTTTTGGCTAAGACATAATTATGAGTTGGTGTTGATTATGTATCTATTTATTTGTTTATTTATTCATTCATTATGATGTGCTCAGCAGTGTACTTTCTACAACCTAATGAATGCTGGCACGACAGCCCAATACAATAATGGTTGCCTTTGAAAAATAATTAATAACCATGGAAATTCAGTCTTTAGAAACGAAATATAAAATAATTTATAACTAAACATAAAAAAAACAACTGCCTATGGATTGGTACACGACTTTATTTTTGTTAAAAAAAAAAAAATTATAAGTGACACAATTAGTTATATACCCTATTGACCAAATTGTCGGAATTCCAATGTGGAAAAATCATTGAAACTCGAAAGATTTTGCTTACAAAAATGATCCAAACGTTTTCCAACTCCAATCTGCATTAAAATCCAATAAATGTACGGAATGTCGGAATACCAACCGATTTCTTTTAGAAATGTTTCCTAGATAAGAAAAAAATCAACAAAAATTTTCCACATTGGAACTCGTAAAATATGGTCAATAATAATACAGTAGGGTTGTCCAATAATAAAAAAAAAGAAATATCTAAATGCTTGTTGTTTAACAGATAGTACTAGCCCTCAAAGTTACCTGTGCATGAGCTCAATTGTACAATTAGAATTTGAGGCTTAAGAGAACTAGAGTACCATTGTTTTCTGAGTTGCATTTGTCTCCTAATTACGCTAATATGTTTTTTATTTTATTTTTATTGCATTCTCCGAAGTGCTTAACCATGTGGAAACAACAAGCTGCCAATGGACACGACTTCATTTTTGTGAAAAAAAAGAACGGGCAAAAAAAATGCGGGGAAAAAAGCGGGCAAATTTTCCCCAATCTCCAAAAGTGCACAAACCAAAAAAAACTAAAATTTGCGAAACCAATAAGTACTTGATTTTTTTCAGGAATGAAGTAATATAAAAATTTATATTTTTAATGACTTATGCCGTTGTGCGAAATATCAGATATTTTTGTTCTGATTTCAAAGACGAAATAGAACTGAATATGTATTTGAAAATTGACGATATACTGTTCAAGTCAATTAACTTATAAGAGCCTGCAATTATTTGAAATGAAAAGTTTTCACTTCATTTACCTACGCCGAACCGCCAACTCGACAGTAAGTATTTGTAGCTTCATAGCTTATGATAAAATAAGAAATTGTTGAATATCTATAATTCTGAAATATATTTAATTTGCATTATATGAATATTTATGTATATTTATTTGGTACCAAAAGTGATGAAAGTGCCACCAATTTCTATACTGAATGAGAGTTGAATTTTTTATAAGTGTCGGCCACCTTGATATAAATAGTTTATTTGCATATCGTCTATAAAAAGTCTAATTTAAAAGAAAGTATATACTTGATATTATTTTTGCGTCTGGCTTTATTCGTGTTCTTCTGGCTAATGTTTATATCACAATTTGATTTTGTTATTGCAATCGCATGGTCATTGGCATAGATAAAAACTTACCATATTAATGTAAAAATCAAAAATTTTTTACTGCTAATTTATAAAAATTTATAAACTAAGAAAAGAAACATTTGCACCAAGGATAAAACGTGTAAAAACAAAAGCATATTAAATAAAACTAACATTAATTTTTTTTTTTTTTTTCTTTTTCATTTTCCTTTTTAATACAATTAATTATTTGTGAACATTGAACATTTATATAATTTCAGTATTGTAATGCATAATTTAATTATTTTATTATTCATTTTTATACAATTTTTTTTTTTTTGTTTTTTGTTTTGCGAACGTATTTTTAGTTCTGTGTAGTTCGATGGGCTCGTTGAGATTATTGAAGGATTATAGTGGGAATTTGTAAATTTATATTAGTCATATTTTAATACAGAATAATTAAATGTGTTATGTGCAACCTACTAACGACAACAATCGAACAAAATAATCTTCTAGTGCCATCCAGGATATCATATCGCTGCTATTTATTTTGTACAGCAATAGAAAATTTAAAGGTAAAATATATTTGTGAATAATTATGATCGGTGTTTAAAAATCAATTACGAACGTTGGTTTAATTGGATTTAAACCATTATCAAAATAGGTAAATATATAGATTTTATTTTATGTTTTTAAATAATTTGTAAAATCCATTTTACAAAATGAACTATGAATAATATTTACTGAACATAATGTCCGATCAGTTAGCGTAAATAGGTAAAATATAACTTCTATTTTTCTGTATAATTTTTCACAACACATTGTTTTTTTTTTTTTTTTTTTTTGTCTATTTTCGATATTCTTTTCTTTTCAATATTTTTAATAATTAAATTAAATTTTTAAATATAATAATTTCTAAAAATATTTTCCTTCATAATTTTTATGAATAAATTTAATTAATGCTCAATGGGTGAGAGTTATATAATAATTCTAGTTAAAGCCGATAACACATATTTAGATTACGTTTTTAAACTATAATCAAAATAATTTTTCGTTAAAAATTTTACTTAATTTATAATAATAATAATTAAATATAAAATCAATAATAATAATAATTATAATAATAATATTATGATTGATTATGATATGTATACTTATTTTTTTCTTTCATTCATTAAATAATAATTTATATAATATTTAGATAATACCTAGAATTACATAAGTGTTTTAGTTTTTAACAATAAATTTTCTAAATTTACCTAATTTTTTTTGTTTATTTTTTCAAAATTTAATGTTCATTAGTAGTATTTAATTTTAATCTCACACATAGATGTATTGCTTTATTATAAGATATTATTATATAATATACAATATATATACTGCATTGGTATGACGTTAAATTTGAATTATTATTTTTAAATTGCCGTAATCGCTACATTTTGTGCTATTATATCGAAATGAATTCACTACCAGCAATTTTTGATATTCATATTAAATTTGAAACCCCAATATCCACCTCCCACTCCCAACCCCCGCCATTGGAATGAAAACCATTAAACCAGCTATCTGTATATCGGATATGTCCGTATTTAATTTATTTTCTTCAAAAATTCAATGAAAAGCATAATATTGTAAATTAGCGCAAAAATTAGCGATCGCAGCGTTTTACTCAATCCGTTTCTTAATTCACAATTTTTAACTAAATAAGTAGTAAATTTACCCATGTTCTAGATAGAGCAAAATACTTTAGCCAAAGATTATGAATTGAGAAATTAATTACATTATAACACAATTAATTAAGTACTAAGACTTTGAATTTATTAAAAAATCAAATGTTAGAAAAGCGAAGAATAACCCTAGTGAAAAAGATATTTTCACTCATGGTATGAAATTCATACCTCAAACAGGATTCCTAGGTATATTTTGGTACTTTCATACCATAACT
>JAABKK020015054.1:0-15701 GCA_011634745.2 Catotricha subobsoleta
ACGGTAATCTTGAGACAAAATGCAACTCAGAAAACAGTGGTACCGGGGGTGTTACAAAAGATCGATCCACCCTAATGGACAGATACTTAGTTCCGCAGTAAAGAAATAAAAAAAAAAATATATTGGTCATGAACATAAAGTTTCTATGCATTTACTATATTTCTTCGGCTACAAATCAATGTACCGTAACGGACTTCACAGCACAATATGATGTTCTGGATAAGAATTTTATCTATTTAAATTGCACCGTATGGTCCCCAATGCATATCAACAATAACTTTAAAAGATATTTTTTTTTAAATATTCCACTTTTATATAACAATTCTCACTAGTTTCATGCAAACACCATATCCATATATGTATAATATAATATATGTATTATGTATAAGTATATTGTATATATAAAAAAAACACTTCTCTTCTCTCCTTCAATTCAATGCACATTCGCACATATATTAATATTAAAATATTGGAAATATGCCAAATTTAAAAGGTAATTTAATTTTCAAAAAGATAAAATATGTTTGCAAGTTTTTCTCAATTTCTATAAAATGAATTATGAAAAAATGTACAGCCTAGATGTTACCTACCAACCTATTCAATGTCATTCTTGCTATAATAAATATGTGTAGTCGTTGAAAAAAAAAATGAAAATGTATGCAAATCTTTAAGTCCAATTTGTACCCAATTTCCATTTTTTTATTTTATTTTTGTTCTTTGTGTGCATATTTTAGAAATATAAAATAGGTATTAAAAAAAAAATGTTCGCTTCGCTGTATTCATTGATTCTGTTATATTATCACATAAAATAAAAAAGAAAAAAAAAATGAGAAAGTTTTGTAATACAAATCAACAACAGGAAAAATAAAACTTTTTCTTTTTTGTTGCGAAACCAAGTTTAATTTCATTATTGTTAAGCCTAAAAGCATTATCGTTATATTTCCTATTCAGTCACTTAAATAAGCAATTTTCTTATATTTCTCTTTTTTTTTATCATTCTTTATTGATGTTAGCAGCTAATATACGTAGATTGATAAAACTAATGAAGAACATTAGATATATGCGAGAGTTTTGAGATATTATGTATGCATTCATACGATATATTTATTTTATTAGATTTTTATTCTATAAACAATGGGAAAAAAAAACATACATAAACTCATAAAAAAAACTTGATTTTGTTCAAAATTGGGTTTTATAGAAATAATTCAAACACTTTAAGGTAATAAAGTTACCATTTAAAACAATAAAATCAATGAAAATAAGCAAACAAGAAAAAAAAAGTGGAGAAATAGAATAATCCTTAGTCATTGGAACAAAGATACAAATGTAATTGTTACGAACGAGATGAATATGAAAAAAAAACTATAACACAATTATTTTCTTGTTTTTCATGAGGTTTATATAACAAAGTCGTATTACATTTATATTATACTGAGATATCCATCTAGTTGAAGTATATCGGTTTTTATACCCGAAGGAAAACACTAGAAATTTCGGTGTATGCTTAATATAAGCAATCTAAACTAAAGCAAAAGCTAGCAGAAAATAAAAATACAAATAGTATGTTAGGTCTAGCAATGCGAGGTCAGTAAATGTGAGCTTGGCTTATGAACATTATTAAATTTGTATTGATTTATTGTTAGATTTTCAAATAAAAGTAGAAAAAAAACGCTAGCTGAAAATAACATAAATATATCGAAATATGATATTCTAGAGAGCTATAATTGAAATTAATTTGGTTTTTCAACATTTTTTTGTATTGTTTTAGAATAGTTGTAATTTTATTATTGTAGTAATTTTTTTTAATGCATTTTTAAGTGTCGTTTATAACAACACGTAAAAGAATAGAAATAATTTTTGTCATATTTTTAATTAACAAAACGTCGAAAAACAAATCAAATACAGAATAAGTTTATTTCTTCAATTCGAATATATCACAATTATCGATTTTAATAACAAAATTGTTTTTCATTATCTAAAATTGTAAGTAATTACTCAGTACATTAGCCACAAAAAACATCAATAAAAACGACACAAAAATACGATTAAATTAATTTAACTACTATATGGTTTGGCTAGTTCAATATTCTCCACTTTGTTAATTAATTGGTTCTTATAGGAATGTGAAATTATTACAACCAACTAGTCACTCTATTAATATACCTACGCACAATTATATTTTTATAGCAAACACAAACCAAACCAAAACAACAACAACAAAAAATGATCATTAATTATTTAAGGCTGACACAAAAGCTAAAATCCTAATTCAAGTGCGGAATTTAATTCCCAGCAGGTTAAACACATACATGAAGGAAAAATAATCGATTTACACAGAAATATCTACTATGTTATCTATATCTCTATTCTCATGCAGATGATGCAAAAGAAACTATGTGGAAAACAAACTGTAAATAGTTATTCTGATAAAAAATATATTTGGAATTGATAGAAAACAATGTTAAATTACAATTCTATTCTTGTAGATTTATTAACTATGTTAATTGTATACGAAAATAGACAAAAAGCATTGGTTTCATTCTTATAAGACTACATTTAACATAAAAAAACTATTTATCATGGACTATAGCCTATAGGTTTCTTGAAACACTATGTGTATATTTTCGTTGTTGCCTGATATAGGTGCACTTAGTAAATATAAATCCATTGGAACATCACGATGGTACACCATATAATATCATACTAAATATATTTATTTTGCTTGACACTTTTCGCAAGTCCATAGTTCACTCAAACTGTAATATTAACAATTATTTTACTGATGGGCTCGTCTATTTATGATTTATAATATTAAAAATTTCAAAACAATAAGTATTTAACATTCTTATAGTTAATATTTTCATAAAATATGTATTAACAAATATTTCACAGAAAATTGATAAAAAAAATACTAAATTCAGTACAAATGAAATCCAATTCTTAACATAAGAAGTTTATATTCAATTACAGGCATACAAATGAACTAATCGATAGCAAAACACCATTAATTACATTTGAAATTAGGTCTTTCTCATTTACATAATTCTAAAATCTAATTGTATACATGATGCAATTATACGATTGCAATTTGAAAAATTATTTTATAAATTCGCGTCTCGATAAATATCTTTATATTCCATTAGTAAATTGGTTATCGCACAATTGCACTAAAATAGTTTCAGAATTTTAAACTATGTCTGCTAGATTATGCCAAACCAACAGTGAACTTATATTCGCATATATAAATTTATGTTGATGTATAATAGCACAGTTCGTATCCGTATGTTTTAAAATAAGTTTATAGGAAGAAAATTTACAAAATAAACTTTTTCAGAATTTATATTTTTTGCTATTTTGAAAATTAGGGAATGATTTTATATATATACTAAAGTTTCATTCGAAATAATTGACCATTAAGCTGAGAAAGTAAATAAATAATTGCATTTTGCTCTATGAATATAATATAAGAAATGTCAAGTGTAGTTGTAATTTCATAATAAATAAACGAATACAAATAGAAATAGAGAAAAAAGTGAGAAAATAAAAAAATAAACAAATGAAAATTGACTGAGAGTTATTGGATTTTAATATCGTACTAATCATGCCAGGCAACCCTTTAATTTTCGTTAAATAATTATAAAAACGTCATGAAACGGGTTTTCTTTGTATAATAATTAAATAATACGAACTAACCACTGAACATACATATATGAAAACAAAAATAATTTATAAACTTTTTCTATTATCAATTCAAAACAAAAACACTATAATTATAAAGAATTTTGTTATAATTATCCAATAGAATATTGCTGTGCTTTAAATGGCACAAAAGTGTGTTTTGACTTTTAAGCGAATAAATTCAATAACGTCCAGCTATATTCCAATGATTTCAGTTTACAACTAAAAAAAAAAAAAAAAGAATCCAATAAACTTACTCGCGATTTTTATGTAATGATAAATATCTAGCTGGTAGAGAGATATTAATAAAGAAAACTTTTCCATTAAAGAAAAACTTTTGCACTATAAAACTTTTATTCCATAAATATGAAAAAAAAAAAAAAAATTGCAATAATAAGAAAATATTGTTCTGAGTGGTGGCAGCGGTGGGATAGATAATACAATTTCGTTGCAACTAAGAATACCGACTAACGACTATTATCTGTAATGTACATTTAATTATTTTTTATTGCATTTCCCTCAGAGCTATTTTTTTTTTTTTTGTCAAAGAGAGTTTTCTTTTCCATGTATCTCAGTGCATTTTATTCAGATTTATAGCAAAGATTCAACTACCACTATAAAGGTTAAATCTATGTAAGAACAGGAACTTAATGAAGCGCAATTTGATTAAAGTCTTATTATTCCGACAATAATAATGTAATAAGGGTATTTTAAAGTTTTTGTGAAGATTTTCGCTAATACTTTAAGGATAAATTACATACGCGGACTAGTAACTTATATTATATGACAATGGATATTAGTTTTCAAATATAAAATCAAATCGATAATAATAATAATAATATCGAGATTAAACTGTTTTTGTGTACGTTCGAGTTTTTTTTATAGTAGGTATAATATTGAACCCAAATAATTACAAAATGAAAATTTAAGATTTAAATGTAGACTTTTTATCATTATCTGAGACTCTTATAGAATAGATTAATGTAGGCTTAAGGTGCCATATATTTTATACGACGCATCTTTTCGTTATAATTTAATTCGTATGGCTTACAATATTTAAATATTGTCATATTACTTTATTTTTGTATAAAATGTTTGCTGATGATATCATTAATTATACAATGCTAATGCTAAATAAGTTGTCATCCATTTATCACATAATGCTCTGGCTTAGGGCCGGTTTAAATGCAAACATAAAGGACTACAAAATAATAAAATAATATAATTATATGAAAAAGAGAAATAAATAGATTATTTCTTAGAAGAGGTATAAAAACTGTAGTAAGTTAAAAAGAAAAACAAAAATAAAAACAAAAACAAAAACAAAAACAAAAACCAAACAAATATTGGTCAAATTATGCTTTAATTATTCGAAGAATTTATTGCTACAAACAATTTATAGAGTTCGCAAAACAACTTATTATATACAACGAAATGAATTTTGAGTCATAGAAATCTATTCAACCTGACGTGATAAAGAAAAGTCTCTATTGTTGTGATAAATATTTTACTCAGCCTATCATCTAATGAATGGATCATTTAATTCTATCATATATTTTTGTTTTGTTTACTTTCAATTTTCAAATCTAAATGCCGTTAAGTAGTATACCAGCGAATTATGCGTTTTTTTTTTAGTACATTACCTATTTCTCTTATACTAGTATATTAAATGTAACATTTGATATACACCTCAAAATAGATACTGTAATGTATCAGATCGCTTGATAAGGGTCTATCTAAACCTAAATGATTTATAAATGCTCAGCAACAAAATTCAATCCAACAAAAAGCTCAAACCCTCGTTTTACGTTGGTATAATTTAATTGACAATGTCCCTATACCAGCATCGACTTGCCTCCTTTTTTTTATATTCTTATGGCTTTAATGGTCGTCAAATCGAATTTGTGTGTTTTCAGTTTTGATTTTCAACTCATGAAGTGGATATTGCTTCTAAGGTAACCATAAAACTGTTTTCATTTAATAATACTATAAAAATACTGAAGGTATTTGTTTTTTATTCTCTTGTGATTGTAGAATAGAATAATATATACATATATATTTATCGGAATTGCGTTTTTTATTTTATTCTTTCAGAAAATGTAAAGATAGAGAATAAAACGAAAAAAATTAGTTTATTTTTGCTATCGAAAGATAACCAAATCATATTATTAATAATCTAGTTACATCAAATACATTGATTTTTATTTTCCTTTGTTTTTATGCTTTTGTCTTTTATTGGCATTAAATACTTTATTAGAAAAACAATTATATTTTCTATTCTGTTATAATTAAAATATACAATTTTCTTATTTGTATCAAAAGAAATCTCATATTATGTAACTCACCATAAAAATTGAATTTACAAATCAATTCTCATTTGATTTTGACAAATATTTCAGTAAATGGAATTGCGTATTTAATTACTTTAACTATTATGTCGGTGTATAGATGAACAATATTGAATAGACAATAATAAAGATTATGGTTAATGAAATCATCATTATAACTTTCGGAAAATTGAGCATTGCTTTCGAATCTAAACGAGACTTTAGATATATAACTATTTTATTTATATTTCATTTAATTTGTGTTGTGGCTTTAGTTCAGATACTTTATACATAATATGTTTAATATCGAGAAAAATATATCAGCTTACACTTTCTAGGAAAACAAATTAATTTCCACTTAAATAAAGTGAATTGAAAAAAAGTAAAAGCAAACATAATTAAACACTTAAATATGATATGCTAACCTCTTTTCTCAGAAACATCTAAACTAAAGGGTAATTCCTATTTGTTTTATGGCTTATTCGCAAGAATTATTAAGTTAATTTTTATAAACAAAATAATAAATCTTAAAATTTAATCAATTCTGTTTTATTGGATTTTTATTTGACGTTTCATATTTTAAATTTTAACTTTTATATTTATTTTTAGACTTCTGAAGAAGGTTAGTAAGTTGATGACCGAAAGAACAATAAAGACAGAATTGATGAAATTTTTAGTTTTATTTCTTTTTATAAAAAGTAATTTATCGATTATTGCCGATAAGCTATAAAACAAATGGGAATTTAGTGGTATGGCGAATCAATCATCGCTTAACGGGAAAGACGGTAAGTGTACATAAATACTAATGTACACCAAAGCTCCAATTAAGATTTCTTTACTAGCTTATAATTTATAAATTTTTGAAGAGTCAACCATTTTTATTAAACAGACTAAAAGTCAAAAGGTGTATAATTTTAATTGAAATGATTTCAATAAAAAAAAAATCCATAAAAACTGCTTTATTTCAGTATATGAATTATTATTTTTGCTTCTACTTTATAAAAATGGTAATAAAAAAAAGTTTCTCGCATAGATATTGAAATAATTTCGTATTGTGCACAGAAATTGTACGATGCTATTTGCTTCTGGCCATTTTGCTTTACAATGGAAATTTATTGAGTTTTACTTTTTACTGTTAAAATAAATGGCAAAGCACTTTAATCAATTTTGAAATTTACAAAAAAAAAAAATATCTCTCGTTGTGCTTTTGTACCAGAGGAAAAAAATATTTTTCATTAAAAGCGCAATTAAGTTATAAAAATATTTATTTTAATATTTTCTTTATTTTTTTTTTTTTATCTTTAATCCAATTTATGTCATAAAACAAAAAGTTATTTCATATTTGCCTGGATCTGACCTTCTTGATTTTAAATTTTATTGCCCGTTTTTATAACCAAACTCATATAGCACACATATCTGCACATGTATATAACATCAATAAGATTATGATAACTGAAAATTGGTAACAGTATGTGTTTGGAAAAGTTTCGCTCTATGCTCTTGGATATTTTTCTATTCCAATAATTTTTATATTTGTTAAAAAACGATCCATTCAATATATTACACACACACACACACACTTTTTATGTGCACAAAGAATTGTCGTTTTCATATTTTTTTTTTTTTTATTTCCACTTCTCTGAAATACAAATCCTCTTTTGTCCAATTTCTTGTTTCAAATAACAGCCCAGACTATATTTAGATAATAGATATAAAGTGTATATTTCTAATAATAAAAAAAAAGAAAAAAAAATGGAAAGGCCTAAATAAAACCGAACGTTTTTGATATTACTTATCAACCTTTGACTTTTTACAGTGTCTAGTCTACGATCTACGCGCTATTTTCATAATGGTGGGATTTAGATAAGGCCAAAAATGGTTATCCATAATGGCCAGAAGAGCTTATTCGTTTCTGATCAAAACGTATAGAAAAATGCATTATGAATATATATGTCGCAGCTATTGAACTCAATAAAAAAGGGCAGCAAACTATTTATGGGTAAATTGGTAGATTG
This sequence comes from Catotricha subobsoleta, assembly GCA_011634745.2. Classification (NCBI taxonomy): domain Eukaryota; kingdom Metazoa; phylum Arthropoda; class Insecta; order Diptera; family Cecidomyiidae; genus Catotricha; species Catotricha subobsoleta. The sequence continues at coordinate 8,024 of JAABKK020015054.1, forward strand.
TCACGTCTAAAAAGAAATTTCTGATGGTCAGAAGAAAACATTTTTATTTTTATTTTTATAGTTTTTGTAAACAAAATAGATTATTTTTTTTTTGTATATATTCGAATAATTTGGAACGGCGTATAGTTTAAAATAGACTATAAAAACACTGTTTGATTTTATTTGTAAAAGGATTGCCGAAAATGTTCTTCAAAAAGAGACCGGAAATGAACAAAAACTTTTATTAATATTATACAATATTCATATTTACGATTCTGAACAACAGCACGTTACTTAAATACCCTTTTAAAGCTTTATATTTATTGTTATTAGTATCATTTTTTATTTTTTATTTTTATTTTTGTGATAAATTTAAAAGCTATAAAAACCAATTCAATTTAAAATTATTAAAATAATGAAAAGTATGCGCCTTTGCTTTAATAGCAAATTTACCACAGGCGCAAATTTTATTTCCTCATATAAAAATTATAAATTATATTTTAATATGTTATTAAAGTCATAAATTAAATTTATTGTGTATAAAAATTGGATAATTTTTAATGAAATGGAAAATTCTACATTATTAAGTATATCCTTCTATTTAATACACCTTAGCGACCGTAAAAGCCTCCATATATAAAATCATTTCCTATTACATAGAAATAAAGCAAATGTTCAGCAAAATAAACCGTCTCAAATTTCCTAAAAAGAAAAAAAAAAACTATCGCATTTGCACCAAAGAAAGTGCTTTTTTTTTTGTTCAAGTTCTCCAATAACATTATATACTATAGTTTTAAATGAAACATTAGAATGGTGAAGACATTAAACATAATGTTCATTAAAATATTTATTTTAATGGTGATGTTGTGTGATTTTGAATTAATAAAAAGCTTTTACTGAATTCAAAGTGCCTGTGTAGAGAACAATAAAAACGTAAAAACAAATGACCATTATTCCAATATATTAAAGCTTATAATTTATATTTTGGATAAAAACAAATAAATATTTAATTTTTTTTTTTATTTTTATGTTTGCATGCGGGTTTTAGCTGAAAAATGTATAATCGTGTTTTATAAAAACCGATTTTAATTTTTTCGGTTTACATTTTCAATTTGTGTGCAATTTAGTGAAATTGTGGTGGTGGTTGCAAATATAAAAATTGAACAATAAAAAAAAAGTCCCCCATTGATTTACAATGTGTAAAAAAGGATTAAATAACAAAAATAAATAGGTTTTGTTACAAAATGATCGTTTTAAATTACACATTCAGGAATACAACTAATTATCGGATAATGTAATTTGTAAAGGAATTATATGTGAATGCAAATGGGTAGATATATTGTTTATTTACGGTTGCTGTGCAGAATTTATGATGTTTTAGTATGAACAACAAGCAGACAATGAATTAAATGTGATATTGTATGAATATACACAGCTATAGAGCTCATACACACACATTATATATATAATAGAACTTTTAACTCTATAGCACTTAATAACCATAATCATATAATGAATGTTTAATAATTATCTCCAACACAAATTATGAATCATATGATTATTCCGTATTCAGTATTCAGAATGTGTAGAAATAAACATACAAAATTATAATTATATTTTCGAGCAAACATCTCATAGCATACAGAAACTTGCTAGCGGTATACGGCATTGGCGTTATTACCAAGGTACCATCATAATATTTGTTATATTTTATTACTATTAAAATTAGAAATTGGAAACGTTCAGCCCGTTACAAAGTTTTCCGTAATGCCAGTTTAATTTGTGTAAAATGTAAGTGTAATAACTAACTTAATTTAAATCGTATATATTTACATGGTATCGGAGTGCAGTCTGTATACTTTCTTTTCCCCCCGCATTTCGAATATGTTACTAAATAGAACTTTATGAAAATATGTTTTTCTAAGCTTCCTACAACTATATTTATAGTTATTTGGTTTTGCGACGTAATTAACTATTTATCGAAAGTATTTGTGAATGCATAATATGCATATATAGAATCGATGAGAAAATATTAATACCCCCCCCATCAAAATCTACATTTGGAACTAAAAATTTAACAACTAACTAATAATTTCAAATTAAACAATTAATTTTAAAAGTTGTTTTATAAATATTTTCGGTATTCGAGATCGCATTTTATTATAATAACACTATAAATATTATTCATACAAAATAGTTTTAATAAAAAGTCTCATTATAAAGTGCTGTATTGTTTTCAACAAACATTATCGTATTATTACAATGCATTATATAGACAAACAAAACAAAATTATGTATTTGTAGAATATTATTATTAACCTCAATAATGCATAGGGTAGTACTATTAACTGTACACATTCTATAACACATTAAATTAATTGATTTTGGGTTAAATATTAATACGTTTATGGTATTTGATACTTATTCAAGTTAAAACCACAAATGATATTATAATATTGCTCGACGGTTTGTATAATTATACAACATTTATGATGTTTTATCTGCGCACAATAATTTTAACTAATATTAATAGGTGTTAGAAGAATTATTATGAGATGGTCTTATTTAGTTACTCATAAATTTACATAAAACTAGATAAGACTAGATATGTTGTATTCATTGATTTCTATCGTATTATATACACTGTAATGAGAGCATAATTGCTATATTGTCGCTGAAATATGAAATTCTTCTACATATTACGACTTTTTATGTTTTTGAATTTTTCAAATTATTCTATTCAAATTTCAATTCTATATCATCCAATTTTTGAGAAAAGTAATAAATTTGACATTTGCTGAATATTCAACACGTTTGCCATACAATATCACTTAAATGATATTTATTTTTTCTTTCCTGCTCCTCTTGAAAAGTAATCCGTATTCAAACGGATTACAGTTTAAATAATTTAATAAAATTTAGGATGTGACTACAGAATTTTTTAAGAATTTTGCCGCTCTTTAAAAAAAAGCAATTAATTTTTTAAATCGAAGTTTTTGAGTCTAAGATTATGAACAAAAATCATATTAAAAAAAATGTCTTTAAAATAAAAACCAAAATAAAATAAATGGTTAAACACTGAAATATAATTGAGAATTATATACCGCAATATAATAAGTAAAAATGTAATTGAATTTTACGATTATAAATTACTCTTTGAGTTCAATAATGGAAATACTATAAATTTCATACATTACTGTAATTACTTCGATCTCCGAAAAATACTTACATAATAATTATTATTTTGTTATATACATAATAAAAATAATGATTCATATTATGAAATCGTTCCTTTTCTAATTAAATATAATCTACACGAAATATTTTTAATTAGTTTTCAAAGAGTTTATTCGATGATCAACTAGTTTTGAAGTTAATCGGCATTAATTAGATTGAAATCGAAGAATCGTTTATACAAATAAATCATTAGCGTTCCAATATATTATAGACAAATTTACTGAATTATGAAATAATTAGATATGCCACGGAAAAGTTATCAAATACTAACTTATATAACTACACAGAAGAAAAAAACCTTCATTACACAATTAAACTTTATTGTCGTTATGCTATCCTATATAAGTAAGTACTCAATTACACCATATTGTAATTAATATTTCGTTAAAAAGTTTTGAACATTAGATGTAGTTATAAAAATATATCTATAGAGGTATAGGACCTATTCAGGAATATATGAAATTACTAATATATTGCTTTCACAATTATCCAATAAAGAAAATTACAAAAAAAAAGTCTTAATAATTGATCGCTTCGATTACAATAATAATAAGTGTTCTTTCTTTGCGTGTGTGTGTTTGTGTGTGTGTGCTTGTGGTTGTCCTGTATATGAGTGAATGTATTGTGAAAAATATGAATGATGACATAATTTGTCAAAGCACTCAAAAACATTTTTTTTTCTCTCTTTTGAAAATCCAATATTAAAAAGAAAAAAAATATTTTCAACACAGAAATGTTTTGTCGCTTGTCCCTTATTCCCTCTGCTTAGCGCTAACAACATTTTTCAGGTATTAAATTACAATATAATAAATAATCTATATAACATAAAAATACAGAGACATTATATTTATATTTTATACACAATAATTTTTTTCTTTTTTTTTTTTTGTAATATTATATCTATCGTGTTATAATATTTTTTTTGTAAAATATATTCTTTATTTTTCATATTTGGTTATAGAAAAACCCGAACGAAAAAACATATCATGAATTTTAAATGTAAATTTATGATCCAATTTGTGATAAATGTGCTATCTGTCGATTCAAATAAGCTTTACTATGTCCTAATTCCATTATGTCGTTTTGACCTTTTTTTCGCTTCACACTTTACGTAGCCGTAGTGCGTAAAGTATATAACATCATAATAATAAAAATAAAAAAGAAGAAAAAGAAAAAAAAAAAAAAGAAATAGAAACGTGTGTAGAGCGTAGTCGTCACAACATATAAGAATTTATATTTTTGTATATTAGGTGGGTAGTTATATTATGGTTAGAATTGGCCCCGGGCTAAGGTATGTATTAAACCATTGATATGTATATTATGCTATGCATCAAACTTATACCGGTATCTATTCTATTCTACAAGGTACACCTATACACCTACAAGCGTTTGGTGCACTACATTACATACATTTACAGATTCTTTCCACTAGGTATATACACTGATACAGTCTTTACTGAATCTATGAATATGAACGTATAATCTGAAAAATTAGGGACGATGGCACCAAGAAGAGGAAAATCGTTTATGATTTATATTTATTTATAAAAAAAAAGAAAAAAAAAATTTAGTGAAAAAAGGTGTATCAGTATGGTGATAATCCCCATTATGATAAAGTAAAACTCAAAACTGAAGCGGAAATAGAGTTGAAAAAAAATGAAAGAAAAATTTATTTCATTTCTCTTACCCACACCTGTTCTTTTTTTTTATACTGACTTAAAAAATGTTTGGAATATCAAACATATAAAACGGCAGAAATAAAATCCCCATTAAAATTTATTATTGAATCTTTGCGAGAAAATAATATTATAATTTTATAATATAATTTATTTAAATGAGCAGTTCCGTAATTTCAAACTATTGAATAAGAAACTAATCAATAAATATATTTTTTAGCATTCATATTTCCGAATTATAAATGGTAAATCCAAAGAATTAGTTCAATAAACCGTTTCTGCCTTAATTTGTTATTGCATTGCATTATAAATCTAGAATACCTTCTTTTGCGCTTCGAATTAATTTAAATATGTACACAAGTAAATAAATACGAAAATACCGATTAACTAAGTAAACTTCATCAGAAATCTTATAATTCTATAAAATTATTTATTTTTATTAAATAATTGTAGGTATATGATGAATTTTATTGAAATTTTCACGTCACATTAAATAATAACAAAATCTATTTTCTTTTTATTTTTTGCATTCATTAAAATGTTATTTATACCTCTGGTAATATATTTTCCATAATATTTGCAGACTAATAAATTCAATTTAAAACCATCTGCAATAATATATGTGCGTGGCACCATGTGAAAATAGTGAATGTGAAATGCATATAAGCAGCTACAACATGCCATTATTATTATTATTATTATAGGTAAAATGACATTAATAATATTTTCCTTTAAATTAATGTTCATGTTTGTTGTTGTGGTTATTTAGAAAGCTTCAATTCAAGTCAATTTATAAAATAATTTATTATATTTATTCAAATGAAATTGAAACATATTATTGCATTTTGTTGATGGAGAATGTGAAGTATTTAATATTGAAAATTTTCACAGAAATTTATTTATGGATTTGGTACCTATACAAATACATTCATTGAGAAACAATTTCCACTATTATGTAACTTAATTGATTTAAATTGAACGTATAACTTTATTATAATAAATTTGTGATGACTTAATGGTTCGTGAAAAGCATTGATGATTTTATATCACCATCACCTATTTCGTGTAATATTCGATCATACCGGCGGCATTCAGAATTGCCTATAGCAAAGGAATAATTAGATTTATCGCAATAATTATTTTTAATTGAATTTTCATCGTCTATCTAATGAAATATATTTACTATTCTTCATCCACAATTCTTCTTTAACCAGATATTTTTCGCTCATTACAGCCGGCTGATGTCAAAGACACTATAGTTTAATATTTCTAAAGTTAAATTCCAATTTTTCAAAACAATTACTAATCACTTCTAAAATGTTAGTTTATATAATATATGGAAAATGATGTAGATGCATGTTTCATATTTATTTGTGAACTTTTAGAAACGATAATATTCAAGTAATGGTAATTTCATGACCCCAATTAACTTAATATTACGCTACTGAAACGAACATTTAAATTAGTTTTAATCCATTTATTCATGCAAATAATCAATTTGTTTGTTTATTGTTGTTGAAATAATTTATTACTAATTTGTAAGCTAATTTACCGTTTATAATTAAGAATGAGTTTAAAATGATTATGGGCATAATAGAAATGAATGAATTAATAATTATTAATTATCTTATACGACTTTTTTTTTAAATACAGTAAAACTTCTCTAAATGAAACCCTCTGGTAAATGAAACGATTTAGGTTCGAAGACATTTCATTTAGAAAGGTTTTACTGTATTCAGATGAGATTTTTATTTTAACAAATGATGTTAACTAAATCAAACTACATTATTACAATAAACATTCTACTTGAAATGAATAATGAATATAAACAAACTAATGTAAAAGCAAAACATAACAAAATATCAATCTATTATATGCTTGAAAATTATTTCTATTAATGTTGCCTTAAGCTATAAAATAATTACTATTTGTTATACAATTATGTATTTGCTATCATTGGAATTCGATACAAAAACAAAATGGTGCAATATTGATGTAGAAGATTTCATGTATTTACAAATAATATAAAAACAATCAATCTACAACTTAATCAAATCGAATTTTTCCACGTTTTTTTTTATTGAACATAGAATATAGTAGGCTGGTTTAGTGCTTTTAAGAGAAAGATAATATTATATTCATTTTATCCGATTTATCCGATACACACAAGTAGTGTGTGATGTGATTGATATAAAACGACACCAAATATATTATATTACAAACCATTGAATGAAGAAAAATCTATCGCTTTAAGCGAACAATCTACCATTTAAATAGAAACAAAGCAAAAAAATATATCATTAGCCCTTTACACGGTTTCGTACATTTTTCGGATAGGTAGTTTTATTGTAAATAGTTTGGAATAAAATCGATTGCATTCTATATTATTTTGAATACAAACACAATTTAGATGTTAAAAGCTACTACTATACCACAAAAAACCCAATAATCCAAAACAAAAAGAATTTCGCACAGTAGGGTATATAGAAAAATTAACGTCCGGCGGCTGACGTAAATGTAAAACCATTACTTTTTCCTAGAACTGTTCATACATTTCTATTTTTGTATTTTTAATAGTAAATTTATATTATATTAAATATTGTTCGAAATAAATTTATGAGCTCTGCATAAATGTTGAAGTTTAATCTATATTTTTTGGAATTCTCATTTAATTAAGCTTACTTTTATTTTTAGGACACAACTCAAATGGTTGACCTTAGAATAACACAGAGTGACAGATAAACTTATTCAACATACGCTCAGATGCCATTCAAAATATGTTTGAA
>JAABKK020015065.1:0-20916 GCA_011634745.2 Catotricha subobsoleta
TTCAGTTTCTCAAAAGTCAGCTAAGGGTAAGCTTTTTTTTTTGAGGCCGTTTTGCAATCGTCGATAAAAAAAAAAAAAATTTACCCTATCTTAATTTTTCAAATCTACCCCTCCCTGAAATCAAAAATCAAATTTTTCATTGTTCTAATGTCAGACTGAAGTGTTTCGTCGCCTTACTTTTGTAGTCTATTCATTCTATTATAATCTAATGGTAAGATAAGGGCCACAGTTGAATTATGTTTTGGAAAACAAAAATGTCATCGCGATGTGCTTTATACTACGTAAATAAAAAATACGAAAATTGATTGAAATTAATTCATTTAACAAAAATTGAGACTGAAGTTTACGCTAAATCGCACTTCGTGCTTATTAAAACAGATCAAAAATGATTTTCTACCAGTTTTAAGAATAAAATATACCTCTAACGACCGTAGAATTTGAACAGCTCTCTAAATTTAAATTTCTAAAATACCAAAAAAAAAATTATGTTTTCATTAAGCTAAACGTAAACACCTAGAACAAATCAATTTTTTAAATTAAACGAATTATGTTTCGTGTCGTTAATTCTATATGTGTTTAGGTTAGGCATTATTATTTTTCGAACAGTTATATAAGATTTTTAACATCCGTTTATAGATATGGAATGCGGGAAATCGAAACAGTATCACTGACAACTTATATTGACAGTCTACTTATAACTATGGCTGCATTAAGATTATATACTTTTCAGCTTATTAAATCAAATAATTATTTGAGTAAAAAATTGTATTCAACTAAAACGGCAACTGGTGCTTGGGGCTTAGTTGACAAAGTTGTATTAACAAATGATGAAAGTACATTCGTGGCATGGCATCCAAATAAAGAATTTCCGTATGAATTTTCACGTCCACTACCGCCACCAACAGCACCAAATAGTTCATTAATTAAAGAGGAGGCTTTAAAAACCGCAATGAATGCATTTGGAAATAAACATCCTGAAATTGCAAGGCAAGAACTATGTCAAATCACACACACAACAAAACATTGCTGGTTTCCAAGGTCTCGCGATAAGAAAAACAAAATAGTACCAATTGATCGAAAATATCTTTAGAAGTATAATAAAATTGTGTTTATATTATTTTGGTTTTATTCAAAAATTTAATATAAATGTAAAATTTGGAAATAAAAGTTGATAAAAGTTTGATAGTAATTAAATGTTTTTTTTTTCTTTTGATATAAAAAAGTACTAACCGATTTGTTTTTTTATTTAAAAAACAAAATTGATTTAAAAAATGATTGAAGTTTGCAGATTTAATTCTAAGTAAGTATATATGTACCTCTAGAGAGATCTACTATGATAATGTTTAATGTTTGTATGCAGTTAATACTATTACTTATTACCTTGTAGATCAACAATTGATTAAATTTGCAATATTTTCTATTGTCTACAGATTATATATTATTCATAGGAATTTCTCAAGGCGCATTTTCGTATGAAAATATAGTTTGCGATTTAATTGACTTACTTATTTAGTTATGAAGAGTTCTTTGTATTTATTATATTTACATAGGCTGCTAGCAGCTGAAATTAACAACTGAAAAGAAGATATTTCGAAAAGTAATAATCGGATCGATTCAATATGTAAAGAAAAAATTGATGGCTCTCAAAAACACACATTTTGTTCACACATTATTTTAGTTTAGCTTGTATACTTTTCGAAATATCTTAGAATGTTTGCTTTATTTTTCCTTAATATCAGGAGAATAATAGTACTTAGTAATAGTAACTTGATAAATGCCGCATTATAAAGTTTATAAACTCAAACTCAAGTTTCCATCGTTTCAATTTTGCATTAAAATCTAATGAATGTTGGCATCAAACGATTTACCTAATTTGACAATGTCAAATATTTGGCGCCGTTACTAAATTTATTTCTCAATTTACAGGAGTTCAAGTTAATCATCGAAATGGAAAATGAAACAGCAGAGTGTCCTCTTTGCACAAAGCATTTTTCTAAAGACACAATTGAATTGCATGTGAATCGTTGTATATTCTTAAATAGCAGCAGTCGAGATGAAACAAAAAGTTTTAATGAAAATAAGCGAACTTTTAGTTTATTCAATCGATCACCTTCGACAGATAACAAGAAACCAAGATTAAGTGGAACTATTTGGAAAAGTCCAAATCAAAATAAAAGTGATATTTTTTTGAAAAAGAAATCCACATCAACTGTTGTACAATTATCAGATGATGATGATACAAATGTAAATATAAATATACAAAAATATAATTTAAAATTAGTTTCCATTTTTTTCGTCTATGCAATTAAATTGAAATAAAACAAATAATGAAATAGGTTCCATCAACTAGTGCTTCAAAAAATGTTGTGAAACAATTTTCTAAGACGGCTGTTAAAGATGATACAATTAATAAGGCAACACCATTAGCTGAGAAGATGCGTCCTGAATCGATAGAAGATTATATTGGTCAAAGTCATATTATGGGAAAGGATACAATACTTAGAAAGATTCTTGATAAAAATGAAATTCCAAGTATGATTCTGTGGGGACCGCCTGGTGTTGGAAAGGTTTTGTTTTATATATTTTATTTATTAATATTTTATAGACTTATATAACATAATTAAAATTCTAGACAACATTAGCGCATATAATTGCCAATCAATGTAAAGCAAAACAAAATTCACGATTTGTTAAATTTTCTGCTACAATGGCTGGTATAAGTGATGTCAAACAAGCTGTAATTGTTGCTAAAAATGAACAAAAGTTTCAACGAAAAACCATTTTATTTATGGATGAAATACATCGTTTTAATAAATTGCAACAAGTGAGTTAAAATAATTGGTCATCGAACAGAATGCAGTATTGTCCATAATATTTTTTTCCTGTAGGATATTTTTCTTCCACATGTTGAAAGTGGTACTATTACACTAATCGGAGCAACAACAGAAAACCCATCGTTTAGTCTTAATTCAGCACTACTGAGTCGTTGTCGTGTCATTGTACTGGAAAAACTATCAGCCGAAAATGTATTTGAAATTTTATGTCGTTCATTGAAAACATTTGAAGCAATCATATTAGACAATGATAATGAAAATCCGTCAATGAAAGATTATAATTTTACACCAAAGTTTGTATTTCATTTAATTTTAATTTCACTTTTGTCGAGAAATACATTATCCAACTATTCGAATTCGTATATAAAATAGAGTTGTGGTCGAGAGAACATCCTTGACATGGTTATCTGAAATATGTGATGGTGATGCCAGAATTGCTTTGAATAGTTTACAATTAGCAATGGAATCGTTACTTGAAAGTGAACAGTGTAACAAAAAATATGATTTAAAATTCCTTTCATTGAATTCCATTAAAGACGGGATTAAAGTGAGTGAATCCAATTTTTAAATCATTCGAATTTATGATTTTTTATTTTCCGTTTAATATAAATAGCGGTCTCATTTATTATACGATCGTAAAGGCGATCAACATTACGATATGATATCGGCATTGCATAAATCGATAAGGGCTTCCGATGATAATGCTGCTCTGTATTGGTGCACAAGGATGATGATGGGAGGGGAAGACCCAAGATATATTTGCCGGCGATTAGTGCGAGCGGCCAGTGAAGATATTGGTTTTTATTAATAACAATTTTGGAAAAGTAAAAAACTGTGAATAAAGAATTTTCATATTTGTTTATTCATAGGATTAGCAGATCCAAATGCTGTAAGTGTGGCTCTATCCACCCTCGATGCTGTACAGTTAGTTGGTATGCCAGAATCTGATTGTATTATAGCTCAGTGTGCAATTTATTTGGCACGAGCTCCCAAAAGTAGAGAGGTACGCAAAATAATCAGTATTCTTGCTGCCTTAAATTAAATCATAATTAATTTTATTTACTTTAGACATATGCTGCAATGTGTGAATGCAAACGAGATATTAATGCATGGAAAGGACCTCTTCCTGAAGTTCCATTACATTTAAGAAATGCACCTACAAAGTTAATGAAAGAATTAGGTTTGTTCGTTTTTCATTAATTCTGGATAAATTAATTGATAAATTTTAATGTGAAATTTGTTTATTTTTTTTCAATGAGTTTATTACAGAATATGGTAAGGGCTACAATTTATCGCATAAAGATATTTCGGGATTGAATTATATGCCAGAAGGAATGGAAGACAGGAATTATTTTTCGTGAAAGTATAAAAAGCAGTGTTTTGTTTTTTTTTTTGTCATATCACCATAAATTATTAATAAATAAAAACTATATTAAGTCTTTGAAGTTACCTTATAAATATGTTTACTGCTTTGTTCCAGTTGTATATTGTGGTTTCTGGTTACAGTTTTAAACATTATTTTATGTGAGTTCTCACTTTAAAATTCGTTCACTTGTAACATATAAACTTCAAAAAGGCCAGATGTAAATTTATTGATTAAATATAAAGCTTGAAAAATATTAATAATGATGACATTATTTTTTGGGTTCAGGTTTCGAAATTTTGACTTCTGAAAAAAGAAAAAAATACCATAAATGGTTAGTTGTACAACTTGTACATGTGATCGCACAAGATATGATATGATTAGATTGGATGATTAGAGCGTAGTTATAGCATCATCCTAGAGTGTGTCCTATATATGATATGAGTTGTATTAATAGAATATTAGAAGAAGTTAATACTAAATCTGCAAACCAGCGTTTTGAATCATCTAGAGTAAAAAAGATCAATTCTGAAGCATGCCCACCCTCCACATAAGGAATTCTTATGAGTATGAAGAGCATATGTAGTAAGACGTATATTAAATTAAAATCTTCGCTCTTACACGAATAGATAGGGTGACCATGTATTATATTTCGTAATCGGGTTGAGGAATTATATTGAAGCGTCATTTAATGTAAAAAAGTATACTCTCTATCGTTTGATTATCGAGCTATGAACAATTGAATTTAAACTATTGTTATGTATTTATTTCTAATTAGTAAAATGTTTTTTTTTCAGATTTATTTCAAATTTACAATTTAAGAATCTCTCCATTTAGTAGTGCTGCTGATGCGTTAGGAGCGCTTACTAAATTTAGATAATGCAGATTCAGTTCACATATACCTATATAAATAAATATTAAATCCATTCCAAACCTGTTTATTTTCTTAAAAAATGACAGTTTTTGCGAAAGAAATGTCATTACGTTCGTCAAATACCAGACATCACAAAGTGTAAAAGTCATGCATTATAAAGTAGGTAAACACGCAAAACATATTTGATATTAAATGTATAATTATCAGCCAGTTGAGCCAGTTTGAGTTTAGTTTGTGCCATGTAAAGAACAACCGTCTTATCGCTGCTTCAACACTAACTAGTGTTTTAGGTTTTATTCAATTACCTACTTTTTCTTGGCTTTGAATTTGGAAATCTTTTGGTTTCCTTTTGTTTGTTTTTGTGTGTATGTGCAATTAAGTGCTTGGGTCAATAAAAAAAAAAAAAAACGTGTGCACGCATTCAATATAGGAAAATAATGCTTTTACGTGGTGTTCCGATACGTCGTTCATTTACAACAAAATTGTTATTATTTGGTTTTGTATTTGTTAGCTTTATATTTTATTTTAAATTTATGAACAATAATAATGTCACAACAACAAATAGCATTAATGATAACATTAATAACAAAAAATTGATAAACGGCTTTGAAGCAACAGGCAATGATGATACTGTGATTGTTGATAATTCCAAATACGAACATTTAATTCGTATTGATCTGGCAAAACAAGTAAAAGGGCTAGGCAATAATGGAAAACCATCTACATTAACTGATCCAGCTAAGGAAATCGGTCAACGACAACTAGCTACCATTGCTTTAAATGAAGAACTTAGTGAGCACATAAGTTATAATCGAACTATTCAAGATGCACGAAATCCATTGTGCCGAAAATATTATTATAATTTGGATGACTTACCAACCACTAGTGTTATTATTATATTTTATAATGAACCATATTCGGTACTAGTGAGAACTATACATAGTGTACTCAATACATGTGATCGACGTATTTTAAAAGAAATTATTTTAGTTGATGATTCCAGTAGCAATATTGAATTGAAAGAGAAATTGGATTATTATGTTGAAACCAGACTGCCGAAAGGTGCTATTAAAATAATTCGTTTAAAAACTAGGTAAGTCAAATTATAATTTGGGAATTACATATATCATCATATATACCAAATATTTGTTTGTTTTTATATACTTTAGTTTACCATAATTCTAGTATTAATGGTTTATTTTTTTGCGAATATAATAATAAATTTTAGATATTTAATATAGGCAAATGCAAGAAAAAATCGTATGTAGAAAATAATTGTTCATTATTCATTAGTTTCTAGTTACAAGGCAATTATAAAACTCGCCCAAGAAATTATTTTTCATTAATTATATTTATTAAAATGAGTCAATGACTTGTTGGAATAAAATAGAAATAAATATAAATTTGTCCATGATATAAATAGCATATGTCCATTCCAGTCCATGTTTATTCGAGCATGGGCAGGTTGTTTGTTGGTTTATTTTTGTTTTTAATTAGAAACGATTTGCTAAATTTAAATAAATTAAGATTTTAAATGAAAATTTGCTAAAGTTTTAATTCGTTTTTGTCATTTTCGATTTTATTTTTTTTATTTCGATTATGTTTTTTTTTTTTGTAATGAAATTATTTATAGGTGCAAATAGTAAACATTTTCAACTTATCTTGTCGCTTATCTAAAATATTAGATACGACTAATGGAAAAAGTAAGTTAATTTAAAAATGCTGTTATTTATTTGTGTTTTTTTTTTTATGTTTGTTTTTAATTAATTTTTATGTCACATAAGTATTTTTTAAATGTAATAATCACATCTTGATGTATGTTGCACGGGCCGTAAAGACAATGAAATTATGTATTATTAGATTTTGAAATAAGCTTATTGAATCTTTAGGTGAGTACGTCCAATAAAACTAGAATTGATGACTTCCTTTCTCATAGTTGCTTGCACGCACAATCTATTAATGTTTTAAGTTTACCTTTGTCCATAGTTATAAATATTACATATTTAACTTTTATTACAATATGAATCTTTCACTGTGTTTCTTCAATACCTATTAGCAATAATTTAATTGTAATAACTATTAAATATTTCTTCTATTTGATGATATTTTAGTTTCATAGGTAAATGCCGAATTTATTAAGTATTTTTGTTGTTCTATTTAACTTTTGTTTTTATTTTCGTACAATATATTATATATACAATCATATATTATAAAAGTCTAAAGAATAGAGCGTGAATTCCAATAAAATAAAATCAGTCACGCATCACTGAAATGAAACATCATAATTACTCACGTATCCATAGCAATATTTGTAATAGATAAAATTATTATAATTTTTTCTAACTTATGTTGTAATTAAAAGTAAACAAAAAAAAATAATTTAAATGTTACTTATCACTGTTGTAAAATAACCGATAATAATAATATTTACCATGCTTCATTGCTAATTCAATAGGTTACGCTACCCGCTTCATGGCTTCAAAATTTTTGATAGCAATATTAACTAATAAATATAAACCTATTACATATTATAAAATATATATTAGAAAACGTATATTTAGAAATATTCCTTGAGACGCAACGTCTTATAATTTAACTAAATTCTGCAGTACATTTTAATTAAAGCCACAAGAAATCATTTCATATCCAAAATTAAAACTAAATTTAGTTTGCCTATTTAGAATAAAGTTTATATTTACAGATTACATAATCGCTTAAAGTATTTTAATTTCGCAAATAAGAATGTCAGCCTAAAGAAAATATAAGTAAGAAAATTAAGTAATATAAGCTTTCAATATGCATACTTAATATTTGTGAAAGTGGCAGTTCTTATCTAGTAAATGACATACTCAATTATAATGAGATATGATTATTTTTTTCATTACTTTTAGCTCATTTTAAAAAAAAGAAGTAAAAATACAAGTATTGATTTCGTAATTTTTTTTATGGAATCTCAGTATTGAGTGGTCGGATTTTGATGGTCGATATACCAAAAAACGCATATTTTGAAAATATACATGTTTACGAAAAACGGAGTCGTGTACCTTACCAATCCATTGGCAGATTGTTTTTTTTTCTTGCCAATATTCTACCAAAAATTGATTTTACTAAACTATTATAAAGTTTATTAGCTTAACCTAAAAAATGTAAATTGTTACCGCTTCTAATTCTTTAAGAAAATAAATTTCAAAAACTGCAAGAACTAAAAATTGTTTATTTAGATCATCATCTTACCAGATTACCTATTAACACGTTTAAACATTGTTTCTATAGCAATAAAATATGAATTTATAAAAATCGATTTGGCTTTTTTTCTTTCAATTAATTAGCATACAAATGTGTATTTATGTATGCAAATAACGTAGGCATCGAATATATAATAGGTACCACATTGGTCAGTTTAATGTCACCAAAATTTTTTCTTTCACAATTATAACAGTTAATCCAATGAAACTGTTTTATTAAATATTTGAAGAAGTTATAACTGAAAAATGTAAAAGAAATAGATGTTATTTTTATTATTGCTTATGATGAGCAAATTACAAATGCTTGTCATACTTTATTTAAAATGAACTTACAGAATTGTATATTTGCTGAATTTTTTTTTTTTTTTTAAATTGTTTTCAAGAGTAGGTTAATGGCAACCCATCATATATCAGTAAATCCCATTAGTTATTACACATACATTTTGTTGTTGTTGAAGAGCTTGAAGCAAATGGAGTTTTTTTCTATTTTTTTTAGAATTGAAATTCACTGCTATAAAGACTCTTTATTTAAATCTAAAGAGTCTATGAACAATCTTTAGAAAGAAGTTTTTGTCAATGATTTTTCTGTTTATTTTTAAGCAATTTTCTATTTAAATTCTTTATAAATTTGTTATTTATATTTCTAAATGTCTTACTTATGACAATAAATTTTTAATCGAATCGATAAAATTTTCTAAGATTAATTCGAGTTAATCTTTGAAAAACTTTATGAAGAGATTAAATATTCAAAGAATTAATCAATGCTTTTTCCGTTAAAATATAGATTATGATTATATTTTGAGCAAAACTTTTCGATAGAAATTAATTTCCGAATATTTTTTTTATTATTTCAACGTTTCAATTTGAATCAAAGAATTTAAAAAATATATCAATGATCTTTATTTCCATTAGGAAATTACGTTTATAACTTGCTTAGTGAACATGTGATCAATTTTTTTTTTTTTTTTTTTTTAAATATTTTCACTTGATCACGTAGGTATTTTCATTATTCGAAAAGTTATTTATTCATCATTATATGATCATTAGGCTAGAGTAATTAGTTTAGTTGACGAAGAATAACGAACAGTAAGTATTTAGAAATCGATTCATCAAATTTGATTTAGAAATTTTCTGAATAATGTTTAGCGTGCAATTTTAAAATTATTTTAGGAAAATTCTTTTCCTAATGTTAAAATTTACGGTTGAAAAGTAACAAAAATTACTCAATTTAAAAATGTTATAATCGTCGACAAATAATACTTAAACTTTTCGAATTTTTCAAATACATTAAATGATCAGCACCTCTGTCCTCTACATTATTTCTACTGACTTCCAAAATGTTATATTTAAAAAAAAAAAAAACACCATAAAATTTCATTTAAGTAAAATATTTGAACTATAATCAATTCTTTTATCACAAACTAATGAATACTAATCATGAATTTTTAGGTGATTACAAAATTACGATTATTTTTGAAAAAACCGGTTTATTTTATTTAGAAAACTTTACTTTTATGTTAAATTTTTATTGCTTTTAATTTTAATATATACCTAATTTAATTTAATTAAGAGAAACTTATTGAGTTTATCTGCATTTGTAAATATTGTTGATGGAAATTAATTTTAACATTTTCACCATAATCACAAAAAAAAAAAATATTCGCTATTCTATATTTATTGTTATCATATCAAATATCAAATTTAATAATTGATGATTTGTTTATTTTAATGGAGAATTTATAATCTTTAATTGCATTGACGTCTTTTGGGCTTGATAATTTTCTTATATTATTAATATTATCTCTTAATTTTTATTTATTTATTTTGTGTAGAAAAAGTCTTCCAGTTTTTTTTAGTAATTGAATACTAACAATATATTATCGGAAGTTATTATTATTCGATAATATAAAAAAAAATGTTTTATCGCTATTTCGTTATTTTTAGAAAAAAGGAACGAAAGCCATTTAATTTTTGGTCAAGGCACAATATATATAAGAACACCTATATAGATTCCAAAAAAAAAAAAAAAGCAATCATCACCTTTTCCATGCTTACTTAATATACGTTTTTATACGAGGTTTTATATAAAATTACAAAAAACAAAAAAAACTTGTTTTTCAAGTTCATTATAAACTATACTTATATGTCTAACCAATCGTACGATATATACTTACTTACTTAATAATATAATAATAATTGCAGTGAAAAACTAACTTTTGATTAAATTAATAAAATTTGTTACTAAATATTTTATATTCCAATTGTATGTAAGTACCTACAATGCGATAATGCACACAGTATTTCATATATTTCTAGGTATTAGAACTGAGATAAATTTTGTAATACTTTTATAAAATTTAGTGTGTTGTGAAAACCTGAATGTGAATAATTAATTTTTAGCAGGTATTTTTTTTTTAAATAATACTGTTGAATAATTTTATTGAGTTCATTTTTGAATGGCGTCTGTCCCATCAGCTATTTTTTTTTTTTTTTTTTTTAGATCCAATTGTCTGTTTAAGGGAGAATTCAATGTATTTTAGAATGTCTAGAAAAACATTGAATATGTTTATTATATATAATTATATATTTAGATGCATGGAATTCACCCTTAACCTTACAGTTCCATACAGTGTGAGAGACGAGACGCCTTTTCAATAAATATTAGTATGTTGTACCCAGAGTAACCCAGAGTAGAAAAAAATTCTTGAAATTTTTAAACTCGTTTCGTTTCATTTCATTTCATTGAAATGTTTCAAAAAACTTGAAAGGTTTCAAAACTTTCAATAAATAGAAAATATGGATAATTTAGCAAATAAAATTATATATATTATTTTAACCCACAAACAAATACATATTATAATTATTTTTTTTTTGTTTTTTTGGGCGCAAATGCAGTAATTGTACTAATATTATATTAGTGACTTCGCGCTCAAATAAAAAAACTAATTTTGCGCCCGAAAAAGTTTGGATGCAAATTCATTCTGTTTTTGGTTGTTAAAAATTTATCAATTTAATATTCAAAACAAAAGTTATTAAGTTGATAATATCGATCATTTTCATTAAATAATGAAAACTTGAAATGAAACAAATTTGTTGAAAGGTTTCATGAAAGGTTTCAATTGAAACTTTTCAAGGTTACGCACTCTGGTTGTACCTAATTACCCTATTATTTGTCCGTTAGAAAGATAATGAAATAAATCGGTGTCTTTTCAATGTTTTAAACAAAACCTAAATGTTTTAAAATTGCACACATTGTTGTTACTAAATATAAATTAAACTGAATGAAGAACGACATATACAGAAAAATATCTGAATTTTTTCATAATTATTTTTTAACTGTTTCTATAATTCTAGGTTAGGTTTAATACGCGCCCGCTTAGCTGGTGCACGTTTAGCTAAAGGCGATGTTCTAGTCTTTTTGGATGCCCATTGCGAAGCAGTTATTGGTTGGATAGAACCATTATTGGCTCGTATTAAAGAATCACACAATAGTGTATTAGTGCCAATAATTGATGTGATCGATGCAATAGATTTTCATTATAGCATTAATGGTTATAAGCATTTTCAAGTTAGTTAAAAAAATTCATTAATAAATTATTGATTGCAAAATTTGATAATATTTAACATTTGATTTACTTGGATTTTAGGTTGGTGGATTTACATGGAATGGTCATTTTGATTGGATCAATGTATCAAAAAAGGAAAAGAAACGTATTTTGCAAGAATGTTCTTCAGAAGCTGAAATTTGTCCTACTTACAGTCCAACAATGGCAGGTGATTAACCTATTTGCATATTAAATTTCGTAAATTTAGTAAATAGTTTTATTTTTATTTATATATATATATATTATTATATTTCTGCAGGTGGTTTATTTGCCATTGCTCGCGATTATTTTTGGGATATTGGAAGCTATGATGAACAAATGGATGGCTGGGGTGGAGAAAATTTGGAAATGTCTTTTCGAATATGGCAATGTAATTTACAGACTTAGTTTTATGTTTTTCTATTTCAAAAAACTATGGCAAATTAAATATGTAGAAAAAGTTAGTCTATGAACTCTGTAATAATATAAGCAATTTTAACATTGTTTAGACTTTTCTTTTTCTTATTTCAATTTTTCCATAAATAACATTTTTTGGTACTTCGTAAAAATCTGTACAGTTGTAATTTTCAGGTGGTGGAACTATTGAAACAATACCATGTTCACGTGTTGGTCACATCTTTAGAGAATTTCATCCATACGAGTAAGTTTCAATTTTGAAAATTTGAACAATGATTAAAAAAATTATTTAATAAAATTCTTGTAAATAGGTTTCCAGATAATCGTGATACACATGGCATAAACACAGTTCGACTAGCAATGGTGTGGATGGATGAATTTATTGATTTATTTTATCTTAATCGACCGGATTTAAAGGTATTTAATACTTACTTTTTCATAAGTCCTACGATTTTTGTAGATGGAATACATAATTCTATTTGAACTCTTATTGTTCTCAAGTATTTATTCATAATTATTATCCATTGCAGAATCATCCAGATATTGGGGATGTAACACATCGACGTGTATTACGTGAAAAATTAAAGTGTAAATCATTTGAGTGGTATCTGAATAATATCTATCCGGAGAAATTCATTCCAACGAAAAATGTTAAAGGTTATGGGAGGTAAATAATTAATCAGAATACAAAGAAATTTAAAGAAATTGATAAATTAAATTAATGTTTTTTTTTTTTAGAGCATCAGCTATAACACAGAATCTATGCTTAGATGATTTGCAACAAGATAATGAAAATCCATATAATTTAGGTGTATATTCTTGTCATCGGCCTGATGTAACGAGATCACAATTTTTCTCGTTAACCAACTCTGGTGTCTTAAGGAATGAACTATCATGCGCTTCGATACAAAAGAGGTAAAAATTATTATATTGCTGAATGCATATTGAATTATGTTTAAATATTAATAACAGTATTATTATATCTACTATAATTAACAAATAATTAAGTATATTTTTACGTAATTTATATTTCTGTTTTTTCTTGAAAAATCCATTTTAGTACTTCATCCAATAAGAATAATGTGGTTATGGCACCATGTTTAGAAAAAGATAACTACAATGAGAAATGGGAAATAACCGATGTACAGCAATTACGTCAAATTGAATTAGACATGTGCTTAGATTATGATAATTTAAACGCTCAGGATCATCTCTACGTTCGCAAATGTGATTCGAATAGTGAAACACAAAAATGGATATTTGAACATTAATTAAGAACTAATTGAAGGGAAAGCTAACAAAAATCTATGTAAAGTAATTTCAATTAACTTGTAAATATATTCAGTCAGGGTAAATTAAAATTCTTAAGGCTTATACGCTAGAATTTTGCGCCAAAATTGTTGACACGCGACTTTAAACTAATATTACTTAATATTTGATAAGTAATTTTTGTTATACATAAATAGTTTTCTGGATATGTCTTTTAAAATGTTATAATATTGATATAATTCAGTAGATATGTCTAGTGGCTGTCATGGTTAACTAATAATTTTATGGTTATTAAAAGATTTTTCTAGTTTTTATTTTCCCCAAATTCAAGTGCTGTTAATGAAGTATCAAGCGTAGAACGTAGAACATATCATTGAAGCTCTGAATTAGTTTCTAAATGAATTTGATTTATACTAAATACTTAAGTCTCTTAAGTTGTAAGATTTAAAAATAGAAAATATATCTATTATTCATTTCTGACATGAATTCAACTAGAATAGTTAACTATAGTTAAATTCAAAATAATAAAAAAAGGATGGGATAAAAATTAAAAACTAAATGCTATTTAATAAAAAAAACGCGTCGTCATTCAATTTAACGAAATTTTAATATTAAATAATTATTACCGATAGTGTCACAAATTATTACAAATTTTCATGTATTTATAATGAATATATTTTGCAAGTGTAGCACAAATTTTGTCATCCAAATTTATATGGACACCCGAAAAATAATTTATTTGCCTAATTAATTGGAAAAGAAAACTACAAATACAAGTAGCATTCAAAAATACTTTAACTTAAAACATTTTGTTTATTGAGCTTAAATTCATAAAATATAAATAATGGTGATTAAGGAATAGGAGAAACAAATACAGATGTTTCGTTTTGATATTTTGACATATTGTTTAAAATTATGTATGCATATTAAAATACTATTTTTACTAATACGGCGATGCCAACCAGAACCACTGGACTTTCTTTCACAGCAACATAACAAAAATTGTGATGCGTACTTAATTATTATTAAAATCTATCATTTATTATGTTAACTAAAAATTTTATTACAAAATAGTATTTTAATGTGTATAATGTTACTTGAATGATATAATATATAATATTAGTAACAGAGTTTTGCACTGTATTGCCAAGGTTTTTAAGAAATATATGGTGAAACATGGTCATATATTTTCACGAGAACAATATTCTGCGTATTTTGTTTGTTATTAATAGCTTTTGTTATGTTTTCATATCATTTTTCATTTTTGGTATAATTTTATACCATATTTTGTTTTTGGTATATATTTATACCATATATTTTTTCAAGATTTTGGCAATACCATGCAGACTTCTGATAAGTAAGATGCAGCTAAAAAAAAGAGAGCCTAACTGACTTACTTTGATAGTATTTTTTTTTTAAATGAAACCTTCATTTTAGCTTTTACAATTGATAAATTTTAACGCTGTCCCTTAATAATGATTATAGTGTGTGTAGAAGTAGATAGGATAATAAAAATTAATGGTATTCCTCACGGTACTATAACTAGTACCATGGGTATTCCTTTTATATTGAACAGATGTTATAGAGTTACATCTTAACGTACATCAATGTTATTATATTAGTGGTTACACTCTATACCATCTCTAATATTATACAATGAACTAAATGGAATATCCTTAATATTTAAATACAGAAAATATGAACAAAAAAAAAATTATTTAAATGTCACAAAGTCAAGAAATTATTTTATAAGAAATTTGTAAATGTAAATTATTTTAGAAAATATGACCTAAATATTCCTATCATAATTATAATTATAAACAAACGAAAAAATATTAATATAAATAAATAGATTATATAATTGTGTAAAATTTTGTGATTAAAAAATTGTTTAAAAGTTGATGGATAAAAAGAATAAGGAATATCATAATATATAATTCTGTACATATTAACGAATTTTTTTTTTTCAGAAAGCAGCCTAAAAACGTATATAAATTAAATTTTAATTCCAAAACAATTTCTCTTCCATTAATCAAAATAATTTTTTTGCTAAATCGCTATTCTATAAACTCCATCAATGTTATTAATTAAAAAAAAAAAAAGAAAATGGTCTAAAATTCAAGAACAATTCCAAAAAGTGCCACTATGACTTTATTTTAATAGTAGTACTAGAATAGAAATACTAACACCTAAAATCCCTAAGAAACAATTTAGGATTTATATTGCAAAAAAAAAAAAAAATTGAGCACCTCACACTTAACGACAAGCAACCAATAAAAAAATAAATCAAAGACTATGTTTGTTGTTAGAAATAAAACACATCACTTACAATACAATGCTCTTATTTTATATAAATTATAAATGTATGATTTTCAATGATTTTGTTAATAAATAAACTTTTTCTGTGTTTAATAAAAATATTTTTGTACAAAAATTGCTTTATTTTGATTGATTATAATTTAAATACTATATTTATTAATCTATTTTTAGCATTTAAATTTGGTGTCATTTAAATTCATTTAAATTTCAAAATTATGACATTCCATTCGTTATCCACATTAGGTGATAGCAACTAAATATTTATTATGTAGATATATACAATCTTAAACAATTAATCGGATCATTTTGTTATACAAAAAAGAATTGTCAGCTTTATCGAGACTAACTATTTTGCTGAAATTTTTTTTTAATCGATCTCTTCTAGTCCATGAGATATTTTTGTTTAAGCATATAATTTCATTGTAGTTGTTTTATTACATGGTAAAAACAGGAATATCTTATAAACTAGAAAAAATCGATTACAACATTTGTCAGCACGTCTCGTTTGGGTTCAAGTACATAACATTTAGTTGCTATCCTCTTATGGGGGATAACCGCCATAGATGGTATTGGATAATGCGTAGATTAATTAGTGGATTAAATAATAAAGATTTCGATATAATAATACTAAAATAAATTCTTTTCATTATATTGATTTATTTTAAATTAAGTAGTATAAAAAGCTTTATTATGCGGAATCAAGATAAGACAGTTTGTATTCAATTTGTATATCCAATGAAATGCAACTGCATAGTATAAGCATAATTAATTAATAATATTAAAATTGATTTATGTCCTACATCAAAGTTTACGAAGCTCCGATTTCTTAAATTTGATTTTTTATTTTTTTAGGATCAAATGTTGGTTTTTGAAACAAATGGTAGTTTGGTAAAACTTTTCTTAAAAACTCCAATTGTAAGGTATGTGACTAAGAAAAAGAACGATACTAATAAATAAACATTCTAAAAATTATGCAATTTAAACATTAATTATACTACTTACACCAGATTTTTCTAATGCCTCACGATGTTCACACTTCTTTCCATGTATAATTGTATTTTCTGGTAAGTCATGTTCACCAATTAATTGACAGCCAGCACCAATAACACAATTATTACCTATTTTGACGGCAGATGAAACATAACTTTTACATTCAAATATATTTTTCTCGCCAATTTTTAATGCTTCCACTGTGCAACCAACTTCAAATACATTATTTGGGCCAATAACAAGAACGGGTGGCTTATTAGTTATACCAGCAGTTTCATTATCAATACCATTATCATGGATTATTGTGACATATTCCTCAATCAGACAATTTTCACCGATTATAATTGGACCAGATTTTGCTATGATCGTTACGCGCGGATGAATAATACTACCACTTGATATTGTGATGTCACCAGAAAATATACTATCATCACATTCACATACAATTGCCTTTGGCATTATCTTCAATCTGAAAATGTAATTAATAACATACAAAAAAGTATTTTATTAATTGTAATTATTTTAATCTATTTACTCATTCTTCCGGCTCATTCTAATTTTATTTATTTTTTTTGTTGAATTACAAATGAAATATTTGTTATAATTATTATTTATAAGAAAATATACAAAAAGATGTCAAGTTCTGAACTGAATTCTGACATTAATCATCCTATCGACATTACAGTTTCTAAATATATAGCATTTTGACATCTTTATTGTGCAGAACGCCATCTTTTTTTTGGATTACAAAACATATAGGTTTGATTATAATAATTACAACATTTACCTATCAATTTAATCATATTACGACGTGGTCCGGCAAAAGAGAGTAAAAATATTTTTTTTGTGCAAAATTTGTTTATTTTGTGAATGTAAGTTTTATATACCATCAAAGTTTTACATTTTCCTTAAAAGGGTAGAGCATTAAATGCAAGTATTTAATTCAAGAATTTTATTCAAGCAATCTATAAATTTGGTTTTGTGAATTCAGAATCAACTAATATCCATAATATAATACATAGAGGTTATCTCATATGTCAATTTATCATTAACTTATCTGCCTGCCTACACACTTAACATAAGTGTTGTATTACAAAAAACCATTTTATTAACAAATCTAAAAATATTTTTAAAGCAATTTAAAGTGATATTATTATCTCTTATTTTATTTTATGTAAAATATTATCAGCCAATATTGTCCATCAAAATAAGAAAGAATATGATTTCATTTAAGATAATATTATTTCGTACAAATTTTTAATGTTATTTTATTTTGTAGTGATGCAACCTTAAAATTAGTAACAAAAAAAAAATAACTAAATAAAAATCTATTTCTATTGTGTCTTATGTAACAGTGATATTAATCAACTGCAAAAATGGTAATTGAAGCGAAAGCATCAGCTACAGTTGAATCCGATGGGCAATCCAAAAATGCTGCCAAGAAGTTAGCTAAGGAAGCTGCAAAAGCGGCAAAGGTATGCGTGAAAATTTAAGTACAAAAAAATTAATATCGGATATCTTTTCGCTGTTGCAATTGCGAATTCATTTTTTCTTAGAAATAAACACGTTTTCAATTACAGAAAGCTGAATATAAGTCTGCTGCTGGCCAAGCACCGAATGAAGGTTCTTCTGAAGATGCTAAGGATTTTTCTGAAGGTAGATATGGTACATCAAAATTAATTCAATCTCAAGAGCAACACAGTGAACGAAAGTTCGTAGAAGTATCAGAGTTGGCTGATTATTCAGCGAAAAATCCAACATCGACCGTTTGGGTACGTGGTCGTGTTCATACATCACGATCTAAAGGAAAACAATGTTTTCTAATATTACGTCAACAAAGTTCAACCGTGCAATGTTTGATTGCTGTTAATGATGTTGTTTCAAAGCAAATGGTGAAATTCTCTGGAAGGTAAATTGATTTTATTTTTGTAGTCACAAATTTTAAGTTTTCTTCGAAATTTTAAATATTGACTTAACCCATTTTTATCATTTTAGTATAAACAAGGAAAGCATTATTGACATCCATGTGTCAATTGTTCCGGTTGCTGCAAAAATTGAATCGTGTACAGAACAAACATTAGAATTATCGGTTATTGAAATTTACTTAATATCAGCCGCTAAGCCCCAATTACCACTTCAAATTGAAGATGCTTCTCGCCCAGAAAAAAGTGATGTGAGTCCTTTTTCTTTATTATCAATAAACCTTTCAAAATGATTTAACCATTTAATGGTTTCCTTTGCAGGATCCGAACAGTTTGCAAATTCGTGTAAATCAAGACACAAGACTCGATAACCGTGTCTTGGATTTGAGAACGCCAGCCAATCAAGCAATATTTCGTTTAGAAGCCGGAGTTTGTAAATTATTCCGTGATATTTTAACAGAACGAGGTGAGTTTTTTTTTTCAATTCGGTTTTTTTTAACATTTTTTTTGAAAAATATATTTTCTTTATAAAGGTTTTACTGAAATTCATACACCAAAAATTATATCAGCAGCTAGTGAAGGTGGTGCTAATGTTTTCACCGTTAGCTATTTTAAAGGTAAGATGAACTTATTTCTAAAAAGTTATAATGATCAGTTTTAAGCAATCAAGATATGTTTTCGGCAAAAGATATTTTTTTTTTTTCAATTTATTGACAATTACTTAATATTGCAGATTCAGCGTATTTAGCTCAATCACCACAATTGTATAAGCAAATGGCAATAGCAGCTGATTTCGATAAAGTCTTTACGGTTGGTGCGGTTTTCCGTGCTGAAGATTCAAATACCCATCGCCACTTAACAGAATTTGTTGGTTTAGATTTGGAGATGGCATTTAAATATCATTATCATGAAGTTTTAGACACGATTGGAAATACATTTACACAGATATTTAAAGGATTACGTGATTTGTATGGAATTTATAATAATTGCTATTTTTTCTATTATCTTATATACTAATTGTTTCTACTATTTCATAAAGTTACGCTAAGGAAATCAATGCCGTTGGCCAGCAATATAATGTCGAACCATTTAAATTTTTGGAACCTCCATTAAAATTGGAATTTTCACAAGGTGTGGCCATGCTACGTGAGGCGGGTATTGAAACGGGCGACGAAGAGGATTTATCAACACCAAATGAAAAATTATTAGGACGTTTGGTTAAAGCCAAATACGATACTGATTTCTATATCTTAGATAAATTTCCATTAGCAATTCGACCATTTTATACAATGCCTGATCCAATTAATCCGGTAATTGTCAATAATCCAGTATTATAATTCTATATATATTATAATTAACATTTTAAAAATTATTTCCTATCACATATTATCAAGTAAGTTTTAATTTATTTTCCATTTTAACAGAAAAAGTCAAATTCCTACGACATGTTCATGCGTGGTGAGGAAATATTATCTGGTGCTCAACGTATTCATGATCCAGAATTTCTAATTGAGCGAGCCAAGCTTCATGCTATTGATATTTCAAAGATAGCCTCATACATTGAATCATTTCGTTTTGGCTGTCCACCACATGCTGGTGGTGGAATCGGAATGGAACGTGTTGTTATGCTCTATTTAGGATTGGATAACATTCGAAAAACTTCCATGTTTCCGCGTGATCCAAAACGCATTACACCTTAAATGAAATGAGGAAATATTATTTAATTTAGCAAAACTGAAATAAGAATCCAAAACAAATTTATATTGTTTTGCATTAAATTTTTTCCATTTCTTATTATTGATTTTAATTATTTTTGTGTGTTTTCAACATTTTATTTTTATTGTGAAATTAGTAATATTTTATCTATCATCTTTTCTAAATAAAAGCTATATAATTTCGTTCATATTTTAAAAAATACGTTGTTTTCCATTGGGAAATTGAAAAAATTTCTCTGTATGCAATCAAAAAAATGTATTCCAATTCGAAAATTTTGAATTGATTAGAAAATTAATAGTCCGTGGCCAATCGGTAAATCGCTGGATTTTACTGAATCCAGGCTGAAACTTATTTCTAAGATAGAAAAAAAAAAATTAAAAAAA